>JAECUM010013177.1:0-40988 GCA_016617855.1 Megalonaias nervosa | reverse complement strand
TATATATATATATATTCAAATTTGCAGTGCGCACAAGGGAAAATCAACGTCTGAGGATGTAAAACGCATATGGCAACAAATACCAGCAGCACTGACTCAATCAAAAGTGTAGCAAATATATATTTATACTTGAAATTGTTCATTTATACAAGATCAATGTATTTTGTGCTTTCTGCTACAGATAAGCTTAATTTAAATTTTTTAACGTTTCTTGTTATTTGTATCTTCCTGATCGGAAAGAAAGAAAATTTACCAATCCATTAATACTCACACAGTAGTTGTATTTCATACATGCTGCGTTATTTACTGAGTAAAACATGTGCATGATAAAGCAATCAGTTTGTGAACTGTGTGGAAAACACTAAAATAATTAACCTTTCGAATTTGTTTAATATCCATGACTCATCCGCTTGGGAATTGCCGCCGGCCGATATTAGGCAGACGCCGTCTAACTTCGCCGCGGACTTGTGCAACAAATTAGTAGGCAGTTCGTATTGCAGTTATTTTTTGTGTGCAACGGAACGAAAATTCAGTTATATATTGTATGCTATTGTATATTACAATATATAATAACAAACATGTGAATAATAGCAGCCAGCGAGTTGTTCCTGATGACGAATACTGAATACGGAATACGAGAATCAGACATGCTGTTTGAATTGATATTCAACAATCAGACATGCTGGGTGAGTTGATATTCAACAATCAGACATGCTGGGTGAGCTGAGAACGAAAGTACCTTATATTTTGTTTGTGTCCAATAGACCCTTGCAATGCCAGTGTAAAATCTATTCTGACTGTATGTGATATCTGATCAAACATGCTACTTCCAATGAAAATCAACTTTTCGAATTATTTGGATGCTTCGACTTTTGATAACTTTATTTCCTGTCTCTACTTGACTATAGTGACATGCGTGAGAGGGACTTGTCTCAGTTGAAACAAATAAAGACGACATATTGTTATAAGATGAGTCCTAAAAAATGTTGTTAATTGTTTAGCTGCGTTTTGATGATGTGGTTGCATTTAGTCAAGTTCTAGCAACTCACTGCTCGAACCATATTTACGCAGAACAAACTTCATGGGCAGCTGTAATGTAATTTGAACCCCATAGCATAACCTTTGGGGACTGAATCTTGTTATGATACCGCCATTTCTGACATTTTGGACGAGGATAATCATTCCTGGCGGGGCTACTATTCAGACTATTCATCAATGGCATCTTCAGATTGTAATGCCAAGATTCTAGATGAGGCATGTATGGACCTAGTTCAACTTTATAGTCTGTAGTATTGTCCTTCTAAATACACAGTGACCAGTTTCTGCTGAATTTAATAAAATTTAATCAGTTCCATATATTATATACAACTCATATTTTGTATTTCTTTTCTTTTTTATTGGTTTCATAACGCTGTTAAGATTTCATGTGCGTGTCTACCTGCAGTTACCACATAGTGGCTGATTTTGTTTTTTCTTCCTGTATCGTCTACTGTAGGGTCATGTGGTTATGAAGGGACCAGCAACATTTTGAGGTTACTGGTGTTGTGGTCTTATGGAAAGATTTGGCGAGTTTAACACACGGTTCCATGACTGACGCCATTTTTTTCAAATGCATTCAACGGTGTACCATAAAAAAGTGAAGTGTAACAGGACGAATTGTGTTAATGGCGTTTTTGACATCCGTTGACATTTGTTTCTGTCGGGAAAAGGTCATACAGTGTATTGCCATATGACAAATAAGCAATTGCTCGTTCAAAGTCTTGATATAATGTTTTAGTAAGTATGACTTTAAGTCGATGTGCTTTGTAACGGATTTGTTATCCCGACAGCTTTAAGAAAAGAAACAACTTTACTTATGATCAAATCTGAACAGAAAATAGCTATGTTATCATCTAGGAGAAAATATATTTCATGTGAATTTTGTGATCACATACCACTGCTGTTTTCATGTTCTCTCTTTATATTTTGAACGTTTAAAAATGGTTGCATTCTTTTCCAAAATATCTGCCAATTTCAACTCTACCTGGAGCTTTTGTTTATCAGTGAATCAGCCATTTAAACCTCTTTGCTAACTTTGGATTCAGCTTCCTTTATTGTTTTATATTTTCAGTCCAAATACATGTGAAAAGCTAACTTGTTACATTTAAATTGCGGACAAAATGACTAGCTACAATTTGATTTCGATTTGCTACATTTCAAATACAGTCAACACGTTGAGCCGTAATTTGATTTAGGCTAACTTGTTTTACTTTAGATGTGGTCAAAATGGGTGACTGCAATTCGATTTAGATTTATTATAGTTTAAATGCGGTCAAACAGGCTAGATTGAACTTGATTAAGGCTCTTATTTATAGTGTAATTAAGATAATACAATTGCTTAAGGAAGAAGATGGAATTCAAAGGATGTCCCAAATGAATATAGAAAATTGCATGACATGATTTTACAGGAAATAGCAGATATTTTAAACCATGTCACAAAGAGAGACAACATGGAACAGTAAAAGTATGAAAAATTGGATAACATAATACGTACAAATAATATATGAATATATTTCTCTATTTTTTTCTATTATCTCAATAATTTAAAAGTTTTATGTTTCTGTATTATCAAACCAGAGCGCTTGACTGAGAGAAATATAATCCCAATACAATCATTCTTCAGTTAATTCGTTTAATTAATTTCTTGTTGGAATCAATCTGTTAATAAGGATGTCACCGTGTAAATTATGATCTTACAATGGTTTGATACTATAGAGCCTTTGGCATTGATACGTGCCTATCAGGTTTTTGTTTTGCTTCGCATCCATCTTTTCCACGTCTGTTTCTGATAAATGCGAACCAGTCATCTCTCTTCATGTAATATTTGCAGTAGTGGTGGAGTTTTATTGGTATTTGAAGTGCAATAAATCCAGGTGATTTTGACGCTGACGTTCTGCTGTTTATATGACGTTTATAAGACGTTTATATGAAAGACGTCTGAGATGGTTCTTATAATTTGGAAAATTCAAATTCAATTGAAAATCATTTGCATTAAGAAGACAAAACATATCCAAAGTGTCAGTTACAAGTTAATGCAAATGTTGTGGAGAAAAGTAAAAAAGGATATTATTCAATGTGAAGCTGGTAGATTTTCAGCTTGTACAAGTGAATCACTATATGACATAAATTAATTCCATTTTATTATAAATGACGTGAATGTACAACAGTTCAATCTTGTCGAAATAGCAACATTACATCAATGCTAGCAATAACATGCTATAGGCAATCCAAACTTTAAAAACAACTTGGTTAGAATAGCTAGTAGCCAATGCAGACGATAAGCTGGTGTTACATATTCACAACAAAGAAATTAAAAATATCTATTGCAACCTTATGATTTTCAGCAATAACCAGTAGGAGCGCTCAGTGAAGGACACGCAAGAACAATCTACAATAATACTTCACGAATGTTATAAATAAATAAATACAAAATATAAATAAAGAAATACAAAATATAAATAAATAAATAAATAATATAAATAAATAAATACATACTTCCACCTGTACGGAGTAGGCGGTTAACTTCGCAAGAGGAAAGGGGGAGGGTAAGAAATTATGTTATTACTGTAAAAGTTGTCACATAGAAAATACAAACTTAAGGGTCTGGTATTAAAATGTACCAAAACAGATTAAGGACATAAAAGGAATATATGCAAACAGAAAGATCAAGTTGCACCGACGGCTCGAATGGGTTAACAGCAAATGCATAGAATGCATTGGACAGTAAACAAGCTTGTAGATATATTTTCCAGAAATTATTGGGAGAAAATCAGACGTTACAGTTCATATCCCTTAATGTAACAGGGTGAAACAACTCTTGAAAGAAAAGATTGTTGTGATTTCTACAGTGAATCATATTTTATTGAATGGCAACAACAGGAGCCATTTTAGTCACCATATCACGTAATATTGTAAAGGTACAGTCGCACAAATTGATCGCCATAATCATCTCTTCCCAAACTATCGAAGTTTATTCATTTTGCAAGGAATCTTGTGGAAGATAACAGTAAAAAGACTTGCGTTTATAATTTGTCTGTCCAGTACATATATTGCAAATGTGGTAATAAAATGGTTTCATCCATCAATTATTTCATCTATTTTCCTGTCGGCTTCCTATAGAAAGAATTATGTGCCGATAATAAGAGTTTGAAACTTTCGTCACAATGTTCCACATCTTTCCTGTTTACTAGTAATATGCCATTTCATAATCTTTTGCGAACGTGTCATTTAAGACCTGGTGTGTTCTTCCCTTATCATGCATCGCTGTTGTAATAAAAAAAATACATGTAACACAACCTATTTAGTTTGACATTTTCAAATTTCATGTAACACAGAGCTTCATCTCTGTCATAATTTGAATAGATGTAATCAAATGTGTTTTTGGTTTATATGTGATTTAATATTTTTCGATGAAGTAACCTGCACACAATTGGTAAAGGGAAACACTTATTAGTGTTTTCAACCTGATAGTAACCACTAATTTATGTATTTAATCCAGTAGTGAGATATTGTCTGCAACACAGACACATGCATATCGTCTGCTCTTTAGTCCACGACAAAGGTACATACAGCAAAGACAAGTTTAGAAACATTGGCGCGTGGAAGTTATGTTCATATATACTTCATGATTTTTTTTTTTTTTTCTTGTGCGAAAATAGGCAACTGATTTCCACATTCAAAACCAAGTATTTGATATTTCTTACATAACATTAAACGAACCCCCACTATCTTCACTTTCAAAATTATTGAGTACTTCAAAGAAAATATCCATAATTTTCAAACATTGTTTGCATTTATTTTCTTTCATATGGCTGCATCTATATAATATCTGGCAGCTAATGGCCATCCGTATGGCATGGCGTGGCAATGGCATGGCGACATGCAGAAAAAGGTTAACCATCTGCATTTGCGAATTTGTTTTCTCTGTATAGATTCTTATCCGGATTTGTTTTCAATAAATATGAATATTTTAGATCTGCATGTTAATTAAAAACTGAATGTAGATTGTGAGACGTATAAAGTAGAACGTTTTGGAAGAATGTATAACCTTACTTTGCGTTGTGTTTATGACCGGATAAGATGGAATTCGTGTGGTCATTTTTTGAGACGCTTGTGGTCTTGATCTTGAGGATGCGGGTTGAAATGTGAAAGTTCCTTCGGACAATTTAGGTATAACCTCCAAGGATACATTATGTTTACACTGGGCTGCCAAACTGGCTGCTGTAAATTTGTCAGTTATGCATGATTATACTGGGACAGATTAAAAGGCATAGAAACTGTGATGGCAGTTGAACAATTATTAAACTCTCAGCATTTCGTGAAATGAAGTACATTAGATGTTATAGAATTGTTGGGAGTTAATATTGCTTTTCTTCTCTAAATGTCGGTACTGAAGCGAAAAATATGTCATTAAAATTCAATCTCTGCAAAGGCATTGCTATTAGCATCAGCAATTTTGGAATTGAAGCAAACGCAATTCCTAGAAATGGATGTATAAATCAAATATCTGTCAGTTTACGGCCATGAAAATGGCTAACTAGAGCATGTCATGCAGGTCTTATGAAACAATACAGAACATGTGTTGAACACAGTGAATAAAGGGTAATTAGTACTTTCTATATTAATACTATTTTATCCAGTTTTCAGAGTACAGGAATGTTACTAGTTACACTACACTAAATTATCATTTGTGAATGTTCGTAAACAATACAGAGAAACGTTTATTGTATTTAAGTCAATTAACAGGTGTAAGAAATTAGGATGATGCTGGGAAACTATGACATGTTATCATGTCGCAGTTTCGTAATCATTATGTATACATTCATTATCAGTCGAAACAGAGACAAGAGAAACCGACACAATGACCATTACTGCGGTACAAGGAAGATCAAATAAACTTACGTTTGAGAAAACGTTGCAGTGAATGCTGTAAATATTTTACTTAAGCCAGCGCCTGCTTCAGTTTAGTCAGTTATTCAACCTATTTCCAAGTGAAAGTATTTCGTTTTTAAGCGACGTTATGATGGTCATTTATCGTGGCCTGTAACACAACCACTGTTTTGTGTATTGTCTATTTCTAATTGGAAGAAAATTATCTCAACTTCAAGATCGATACACATATGTCATAGAATGAATTAGTATCTCATTTATATGCCCACACACAACGTGGATTTTGAGCTGGATAGTTTACTTTATATTGACTAGAATTGAATTGCAACCTAATACATTTAAAACTACGTTCACTCATAGTCACAGCTCATAATTTCCTCTCTTTCTCTTACCCTTCCGATACATGCAAACAGACAAGCACACATTGTATTATATTTTTCTGTTGGTGTAAATTAACCCCGCAGAAAATATTAGTGTCCACTTTCCTGTTGTTGTAAGCCAATGCCATACTAAACACCAATGCTTATTTTCATGTTGTGAAAGACAATGGCACATTCTAAATTAGTTTTCTTTCTCCCATTGGTGTAAGACAATGCCACATTCAATATTAGTGTTCATTTTCCTATTGGTGTACGAGAATGGTGCATAAACTATTAGAGCTTATTCACATGTTGGCTAATGACTTTGGTGAAAGCTTTTTTCAGGTAGGGGTCAGAAGTCCCATCGCTTTTAAATTTAGTCAAAAATGAATATAAGCTATACGGTATAGTTCATGGATTTTCAAACAACATCTTCATATGTGTCTTGTATAGTTTACATTGAATGACCTTTATATGAGTGAAAAACTAACCAGAAGAAAACATGTGAACGAACATTAAATATCTTAAACTAGGATTACATTATATGACTGTAACAAGTAACAACTATATACATTAAACGATCACATCCAATCTGCATATATAATGTAAACGTCCCATTCTTTTAGGTTATCTTTTATTAGCGTTTAGTAACGATGTGGTGTGCATTAAGGGCATCGGGTGTAAAATTACAATAATAAAAACTGCTTGCATTAGATGATTGTAATAGTATATACCTACCAGTGTAGTAAAGAAGAAATATATTGTAGTTGGTGGCTTTGTAATTGATGACCAGTGTTTCCAATCCTGTTTATTTTACTCTTTAAACGATACAATACTAGCACTTTCATGATTAATCTTATCATATCGATGACGTAACGAATAGCCATGACACTTTCACACCTTTTTCCCGCATCCTTAAAACTGGTGACAATTTAATCTATAAATGATTATGGTTGGTCATTTTATTTAATACTTTGCTAACTTGTTTACTGAAGGGGTTAAAGTTCAGAATCATGATTTAAATATCTTCGTGCTTCCTTCGGTGCCGGCTATTGCGGTTTTGTGCTAGTTTCGCTCTTTCTCAAATAAGGTCATCCTTTCTTGTTAAATACCTTCCTACTTCTTGTGTAGGTTTTTCAGACGATACTTTTGGACACTTATCATACAAATTATGTGCCGTTTTAGCTCAGCAAATGCTGACAAAGGGTGATTATGAACTGTTTATGGCATGCTAGTCTGAAATAAACAAAGAGAAGCTATCTTACTTGAGTTGAATACGTTACATTCATTGGGCTTCTATACAGAAATATCGAACTGGCAGCCAGTGTCAATAACCCATGGAAAGGGCTTGCGGGTTTCCTTCTATAAAAATGCTTTGCTTGTTTTTAAACTGAGAGTACCAAGGAGTTATAAGTTTAACTTTTTAGAGTTAAAGTGGTATATATGCTAGCCGTTATACCACTTTTAGAGTTAAAGTGGTATATACGCTAGCCGTAAAAGGAGACAAATTCCACGTGAATGTTCCTGCTGTCTGAAAATGGCACTTCAACACAAATGTACTGTTAATAATGCATGGGACAAAATCTTCCGTCATCACATAAAAGTTATCGCTGCTTTCCAACAAACCTTGAAAATAGAGTTTTATCAATTTAATCAAATATCCATAGGAGTGCCTTCATCCAAAATGTCAATACATATTAGATTTGATTAGTTATAAATTATATGTAGATTAGAATCTTATGTCGACACGACATCAGCAAGTTAATGACCTTACACTATTCACGTTTCAAAGATTTCCTCTTGTTTTGAAAGCTTCTTTGCAAAACATTATTATGCAGAGAAATAAAAGAGTAAAATGTTCACATTATTTTGCTATTGATTTTCGAAATCCTGCATCGTCTGCGAATTAGAAAGGAAATGTCTGAGATAGATATCCTCAATTGTTGCTTTAGATGTAATTCTATTTGACTTGTTACCAGGAGAGCAAATACGGTGTGAGACTTGCATGACATCTAAATTAAATTGTCTTAGGGAACAATGTGGGATCCCAAATTTCCTTGTCGAGTCCAACTATGTGGTTAAGTTCATTAACTTGCCTGCAACTTACTCTTTCATAACAAGACAATTATTGCAACTATTGTTTGAAAAATACACATTTTTGTGGCAAGGCAAATAAAATGGTAAAAACAAACTAGAAACTGTGCAAAAATTATGTAACTGTGTAACAGTTATGGAACTTTAATAATTGTGTCACTGTATAATTCTTAACTAACTTTATTATAATTATGAAAGTAGGTAATACTTAGTAACTGTGTATTACTTATCTAGCTTTGCAATATTTATGTACTTGTACAGTTTATATATTTCTGAATGCCTCTTCTTCAAAACGACAGACGCATATACCACATTCCGAAAACTGTAATGTACGCGTTGCATGTTTTCGTACTTTGGAGGTTGGTTTCAAAAAGCTTTATCACTTTAAACATAACTCAAATGCAAATTATAGTATTCAAACTTCTACAAAAGTAAAACGTTTATATCATTTCAAATAGAACTTATCTTATTTTTGGTGCTGCTTTACCAATTAAGTAATTTGCTCTAGTTTGATTCATCAAACATCTTTTTATTTCCCAATCGCAATAAATCCTAATGATTCTAACCGAAAACCAAAATTCCCAGTTAGTGCATTGAATCGTAATTATAAATAAAGCAATTAAAAAGCATGGCCCATAAACGAAGGCCCTGGGGCAAATATTTGCCTTTTAAATAACATGGTTCATAAACGACAGCCCCAGATTCTACTGGGGCAATATTTTGCCATTTAAATAACATGGTTCATAAACGAAAGCCTTAGATTCGACTGTGGTAATATTTTGACATTTAAATAACATGGTTCACTAGATTAGACTAGGGTAATTTTTAATCATTTAAATAACAAGGCAATAAATGAAAAATTAGTTTCGATTGGGACAAATTTTATAATTTCAATGCCATGGGTCAAAATCGAAGGCACTAGATACGATTGGGGCAATATTTTGTCATTTAAAAAACATGGTCATAAATTAAAGTCCTAGATAAGACTCGGGACGTTTTAAGATGTTAATAGCATAGATCATACATGAAAGCCCTAGATATGAGTGGGGTAAATTTTCTTATTTAACTGATATGTGTCATAAACGAAAGTCCTAGATACGACTGGGTAGAATTTTATCATTTCAAAATAGCATAGGTCACAATATAAAAGCCCTAGATAATATTTCAATACCATTGGTCATAAAAGAAGGCTATATATACCAATGGGTCACGCTTATCATTTCAATAACATGGGTAATACATGAAAATCCTGGATAAGACCAAGGCACAATTTACTGGAGTTTCATCATTTCAATAAGACGGGTCGTAAATGAGAGCCTTAACTATCACTCGTGCAGCTTTTATACTACTGCAAACAATCACTCCAGCGCTACAGTCAAATCGTGCTAGATTTAGAATCACTGGAAAGTGTATAAAGGCTAAGTATTGCTTGAATTTAGGGCAAGTCTTATCCTACATGCTCTATGTACGAATACGATAATATTTGATTCGGTGTACTTATTTGAAACCATTCAGTCCCAATTTAACAAAAATGGATATCACTTTTTTCGCTATGAATATTGTGATTTAACAATTAACAGAACATAAAGGGAAAAATAACAAAATTTGTTTACCTATGGAGGAACGAGCGTGTATCAATTTATTTCAATACACTTGTGACACAGGAACGATTGACTATTCAAATACATGTAAAATTAATTATTATTATTCTTATTATTATTATTAGTAGTAGTAGTAGTACTAGTAGTAGTAGTAGCAGTAGTAGTAGTAGTAGTAATAGTATTTATAGTAGCAATATTAGTAGTATTAGCAATATTAATAGCTTATGTAGTAGTAGTAGCAGTAGTAGTAGTAGTTGTTGTAGTAGTATCATTATTAGTAATAGCAGCAGCAGTTGTGGTAGTAGTATAAATATTAGTAGTTGTATTATTAGTAGTAGTAGCAGCAGTAGCGCCGAAAAAAACAAACTGATGACAAACGATACCAATGGCATTAGTGCAGAAATGAAGGTCACTGGACAGAAACTGGAAAGAGTCACAAGCATAACAGACTTGGGGTCAATTATCATAGATGAGGGCTCCAAATCAGTAATACTTTGTAGGATTTGCCCAGACAACAGAAGCAATAACAAGGTTGAGACCAATATGGAAATATACCAACATTGCTCTTGCTTCCAAAGTAAGGCTGATGCGTTCGATTATCATATCCATATTTATGTATGCTTGTGAAATATGGACATTCACATCAGATCTACAACGAAGAATTCAAACCATCGAAACGAGATGCTACCGCAAGATCTTGGGCATCTCATACACTGACCATGTAACCAACAGAGAGGTCCACAACAGGATCCAATGAGCCATCGGACCCTATGAAGACCTCTTGACCACTGTAACAAAGCGTAAACTGAAGTGGTACGGTCATGTCTCAAGATTATCTGTACTGGAAAAACAATCTTGCAAGGCACAGTGCGATGGTGCAGAAGAAGAGGCAGACAGAACAAAGATTTGGGAAGACAGCATTAAGGAGTGTACAGGCATGGGATTTGAGATTCCCAAAGGGCAATAGAGAACAGGGAAAGATGATGAGAATTGGTTGTAAAGTCATATGTGGTGCCTCAGCGACCTCTTGGGTTCAGGGATTGATGATGATGATGATGATGATGATGATGATGATGATGATGATGATGATGATAATTATGAGTAGCAGCATTAGTAGTTGCAGTAGCAGTATTGCTCGTGTCGTTGCTAGTAGTGCTTTACATTGGTATTGTTCTTGATGTTTCCGTAGGTGGAAGTTTCGCACTCTGACATCGGTCCAGATTAAATTAGTGCCAAGTTGTCTCGATGTTTGAAAGTCTTCTTTATCTAATGGCCATCATTATTATCATCGTCATTCTCATCCTCCCCATCATCAGTACCAATATGTTTGTTGCTACTTCGATCAATGATAATGTGTCAGGGGGATAACACATTATAACAACATTAGACATCAAATTATATTCATAGTACAATTTTAAATGTTTTGGATTGATTATAATTATGTGATTTAATATACACAATTGCAAATACACTAATAGTTGTTTACACGAATGGTGACTGAGAAGAATAATACAGGTTAAGGAGTTTCTAAACACATCTGATCCTGTTGCATTGAAAGTATGGAGAGCAGATATAACATTCTGTTTGGTGTGATTTGTTTTATATTTGATGGAAATTTCCATGTTTTTTTCAGTAATGACATTGACATGAAACATAATGATTATTTGTAAGATAGGAAACAACTACGAAATTTTCTGGCACAGTCAATAGTGTAATATTAACAACAAGCAAGTATGTCTGAAATTATATGGGTCGTAATTAAAAAAAGAAATATTGCATCATCTTTAAATAAACCAGACGAAGCGCACGTCATCCTCCTTAATTAAAGCAGTGTACAAAGTAACTCAGTTGCTTATAACCATGGACTCTGAAATTTAGACGTTTAGTGTATAACACCTGACCAAATGCTAAATATCATATGCGCGTTATTATCCTCTCGATTTGGCGCGATACATTTTGATACACAATCGATAACCCTATTTCCTGCTAAAGGTGGAGGTAGAAATTCAGCTAACTTGGTAAAATGATTGCCGACAAAAAATCATAAATATAGGATGTTTATGTTTATAATGGAAATAATGTGGCCAGGGCAAATTGAATGCAAATTATATATGTTGATCTGAATAGATCCTTTCTTGGTTGCTGCATACATCAAAAGACCAGAATGTCTTATCAATGTATGTTGCAATGCAATTATATTAAAATTATAGATCGGGCTTTGTATCATTTAGAGATACTAATTATGCACAACATCAAACACATGTAGGAATGTAAAATGGCATCTTAATGGTCAACAAGAGGAAATGCGATGCTTTTGCGAGGACTTTGATATTCCACCTCTGACGTCAAGAATTTACATACTTATAATGATGTTATACTCTTGCTGCAGAAGTGCTATATGTTCGAAAGTGAATAACACTCGCATGTAAAGGCTATTTATATATGATGCCGTAAATATTAGCTTCTCAACATTATTGAGCAAACACGTTTCAACATTATATATATATATATATATATATATATATATATATATATATATATAGTATATATATATATATATATATATATATATATATATATATATATATATATATATATATATATATATATATTTTGTATCACATCACTTTATCATTGCTAGTGCATTAGTTTGTGGGATTTCAAAACCTCTGATCATTAGGTTTCACTGCGGCCAATTATGACACTTGACGAATCAAATAACATTTGCATTTGATTTTGTGTAAGAATTTATTTTTGTAGACACTTCAAATGCTGCTAAGGAGACACTGATAAATATACAATTTTATCTTCTTTTTTATTTGTTAAAGTTTGAAATTAAACTCCTCTTAATGGATGAAATCTACGCAACTTCCTCTCACGGGGTATACATACACTTTAAGTGCAGTTTTATGAACATAAATTAGTAAATCCAGATTACAATCAACTCCCAAGGTATTATTTTGTCTAGACTGTCTCCATAATGTCTATAATTATGTAGAACCCGCACAATCCCTAAGCCGCCATAAACAGTAGGGATAATATATTAGACTTTCAATGCTTAACATGTGTTCGTACGCAACGCTCACACACTCGCTAGAATAGAAGTCATCAAGTGCACGTGTAAATAAATTTCTTGAATCCGCGATATATTCTACTATTGGCGCTATTTAGAGAATATTTTTTTTTTTAAAACGCGTGCGGAATGTGGCCATGGATAAGGAATATGCTGACAGGGAGCTACGCAGTTGAACATGGGATTAAATATTAATTTAACATCATGTTTTGCTTCATAGCTAGATTTAATTTCCTGGTACTGAATATAAAGGAAACGAAAGATTTTAAAAAATTCATTTATGACACTTTAAAATTCGAAAGAACTGGCGTCAATACCTTTAAAAGCAAGATTTTGTGTGGATGTAATTTCACGAGTTGTCATTGTTTACCTAAAACCTAATCTCAAAAAAATTTTATGATTCATTGTTTCTCATCAAGGTTACTCATGCAAAATTAAATACAATCCACAAGGAATAGTTCTAACTTGACAGGAAATGTCAGGACGGCTACGCGCACGAAAGTTTTAAGTTAAATTTAATTGTAAATTATAAGAATATCGTCATCGACGAAAGAAATGTTCCATTAAAATATCTTATGTATGTGGACATAATTGCATTCAGTTTGAAAAAAGAATCCCCAGTCACACCGAATGAATTATTTGCGTTTTGACTTTTTTGTTGATCTTTATCCAATTTAGTTAAATCGTCACTCTATATTACGTCTTATTACAAATGAAACTACTCCTCGTTAACATTAAACATTAAACAGAAGGCAATGGTGTACATAAAACAAAATACCCAAACATCTAATTACAAAACACCTCGAGCTTCTTTCGACGATATATCTGTATAAAGAACAATCGTAATATTCAAGCTAAAGTTTTTCAGAACGATTTACTACTAAAATGCCAAGATAGAAGTAATACGTGGAAGCCAATAGTCTATGTCTATGTTATATTAGTAGCACGTCTAACTGGTTCTTTGATATTTAACCGCCATGGTATTTGGCGGCCGCAAAACGTATCCGAATATCTTATGCATTTTTAATATACGTTTTCTTCTTCTTCTTCTTCTTCTTCTTCTTCTTCTTCTTCTTCTTCTATTAGGAACAGTAACAATGCCATAATTAGAATTATTGTTGGTTACAGGAATTTTAGAAGTATAAAAACTATATTAAGTAATTGCACTCATCGTCCCAAATACTTGCCATTATTTGTTTCATAAATATCACTTACGTATTTTTTTTGTAATCTTCAGTTTTACGATTGAATTATTTCCTAGAGTGTATAATACATAGCTCTGACATGATTTTTCTTCAACAGTTAACAGTTAAATTTCATAACTCTCAGCAAATTTATATCTAGCAAGTACCACCTAGACGGCATTCAGAGGTGAACGCAAAGAACTAGATTATAATTTTTTGATACGTAAGGTTTCCTTGAGCTTCTTTGTGTGACAATGTCGTATCATTAACCCGTAGAACCGACACATTCCGTAGAGCCAACACAACACATTCCGTAGAACAAACACATTCCGTAGAACCAACACAATACTTTCCATAGAACCAAACACCGTAGAACCAACACAACACATTTCGCAGAACCAATACATTTCGTAGAACCAACACATTCCGTAGAACAAACCGTAGACCAGCACATTCCGTAGAACCAACACAACACATTCCATAGAACCAACACATTCCGTAGAACCAGCACAACAGATTCCGCAGATCCAACATATTTGATAACTTTTAGTTCCGTCAGACATTAGATATGTGGGTTATTTTTGTTCTGGATCATAGAAACTTATTCAAATCCAACATACCGGGATCATTGCTTCAAACATATATTCAACTCCATCATAAACATGCTGCATAAACATATTCATGTCTAACATATCGCGATCATTGTAATCCACAGTCCACTAAACATAGTACAACTTTCTCTGTTAAAACAATTTCCTAGAGAAAAGGAAGGTCATGAACCTGAGAGGTTGCAAATATGTCCCGTAGTACCCAAGCACATGTTTTCATATATGAAGAGTTGCAAATATATCCCAAATTACTTATGAAAACCTTTTCACAGGTAAGGAGTTACAACTATATCCGTATTATCCAGGCAAACGTTTTTGTACGTGAAGAGTTACAGATATATCCTATATTACCTAGAAAAACGTGTACACAGGTGATGAGTTCCAAATATATCCCATATTACCCAGGGAAACGTTTCCACTGGCGAGGAGATGAAAATATATTATTTATTGCCCAGGCGAATGTTTTCATAGGTGAAGCGTTGTAAATATATCTTATAGCACTCAGGCAAACGTTTTCTAAGGTGAGGAGTTGCAAATGTATTTCATATCACCGAGGCAAAGATTCACATGGGTGAAACGTACATGATCATTGCTATCTGTGTAGAGAGAATAAGCAGCAGAGAGGCTGAACCCTATAAAGGTTAGGAGTTTCCGCTCGCAAAAGTAAGGGTTCCTATAAAGGCTGAAAACAAAAGTCAAACCGAAACCTCTAACCGAACATATTTCAATACGCGGGAAACAGACCGCAATAACGAAATCATCCGGGTTAGTTCGTTTTTGTTACTCCCCATTGACGTGGGGTTTTTTTTTAAATTTTAGGCGTGTTCGTTTCCGTAGCCGCACACGCACTCGTTGTCGTCAGCCTCTCTCCTGCTGTGTTTTTCGGTCAAACATTTTCTCGAGACCTATACGATATCACGAACGAGGATCATGTAAATTTATCGTAATAAACCCGTATGGGGTAGCTTGCGCTTTTCAGAAGAAATTTTTGAATTTAATCATATCCATATCCCCTGAACACCAAGTCTGATGAATGTTGTGCAGAGTATGTGTATCGACTTCATTAAACACAATCAGAAGATTGCAGTTATCTCTGATCACATTAGGTATTTGTGTATATCGCCGAGTAACATATATAATATCAGTGTTTTTGTGTCTGTCTCGGGAAAATATCCGAGCTGGATTTGATTGTTTGTCTAGCATCGCATCATCATATACTACGAGATTATTAATACGTCCATCGAGATCATAAAGAGATGGAGTTTCATCCATATCGGTGATAAACTCAATAATATCATGATCATCTTCATCTTTATCTTCATCCAACGACTTCGCTTCTTCATTAAAATCTTTAAGCACATCGTAGCAACACTGATCATCTACGGATGGTGCCACTAAATACAACTTACCCCACGTTAGCCATCTCATTAACAGATCAAGCAATAATTGTGTCTTACCAGACCCAGATAGACCTATGATAATTGCTCTGATAGAATTTGGTAACACTGCATGATGGTTGAGTGGCTCTTGTTTTCGTGTCGCTGAGAAATCAATGACATCCATGTTGTACAAATATAATAAATAATATGAATTTATACTGTGTTCGATGCAGAGCATCCACCCCCACCAGTGGAGTAACAACAATAACAACAGAAAATAAAAACCTTGCACTTACAGGCAAGTGTGTGAAATGTGGCACAAGCAAATACAAATTTATTTCGTTTCGTACGAAGACAGGTGGTGATATCGCTGCTTCATTGGGAAAATTACCAGGAACTCCATGCGCCAAATACCCAGGAGAAAAACATCTTCATGGATATAATTATTGTGGTCCTGGAACCGACTTGATATCCAACTTGACGAACGAGGTCAACCAAGACCTGGAGAGTATCCAATAAACGGAATTGATCAAGCGTGTCACGTTCATGATGTTGCGTATAAAAATAAGGATTTACAACAACGACATATTGCAGATGTGAAGTTGATTCACGCGCTGAATTCTATGAAAAGCAAATCTCTCAAGGATAAACTTGCCAGCTTCCTAGTAAAATCTGCGATGAAAGGTAAACTAGTGCTAGGGGCCGGTAATTAATCATAGATAACTATTATAATGGAGTCGATTTATTATAGCCCAAGAGGATATTGGAGAGGTAGAGCAGCTATTAGTAAACTTGCTGAAGCAGCAAAAGTCTCACGCGTTGTTCCTGCAAATTGGTTAGCACGACAGGCAATATGGCAAATATATTTACGTCCACCTAAAAAAATTCAGCACGCACATTTTGATGTCAGTACTCCCAGTGAAGTTCATCAAGCAGATATTTTGTTTTTAACTCATGATACTATTAAAACACGTAGACGTCAATCACGCACTTATAAATACGCGTTAACTGTCGTTGACGTTGCAAGTAGGTATAAAGAAACAGAACCACTATCACCTTAAACAGCAACTGAAGTTGCATCTGCGTTTGAACGAATTTATCAACGAGGACCCATGCAATGGCCACAACTATTACAGGCTGATCCTGGCAAAGAATTCTTGGTGCAGTATCGTCGTTGATGAAGCAACATAATGTCAAAATCTGACAAGGACATACCGCAATTGCTCGTGATCAGACAATTGTTGATCGATTTAATCGAACACTTGCTGAGAGATTATTTGGATACCAGTGTGCAAAGGAAATAGTTCAGGCAGATACGAGATCTCGCGAATGGGTTGCAAGATTACCAAGTGTGATAGCTGCGTTAAATAATGAAATTACTTGTGCAACTTCTATGAAGCCCACCGTCGCGATCACAAAAAATATATATCTATACAACGACGTGACTTTTCAAAACAGCCAGTGTTAGGTAATGTGAATGTCAGCTATTTATATGAACCCGGTGAACTCGAAGGGGGTAGAAAAAGAGCAACTGATCCTATCTGGAATGTTAAAACACATAAAATTTCCAGCGTAGTTAGATCCACAGGCAAACCTGCAATCTACAGAATAGATTCAACTGCTTCTCGACGCGGATTTATACGCGAATAATTACAAGTAATTACTGAAGACACACAATTATCACCGCGTCCACTTCTTTAACTGCCACCCCTACGTCGATTGCATTCAAGACAGGTCAGCATCACATTTTCGCGTGTGTGACCAAGACTACTATTAATTCTATCAACGGTAAACTGTCTCGGAGTATTATTCGAATACTGCCACAACATATTACAGTTACAACTTGTACAGTGATCATTCTGTCGTTGTTTCAGTGTCATAATGAATTCAACGTCGAGATCGAAATCGCACTTATTTTATTTTGTCAGATTGTCGATACCCGGATAATGTTTTCTTGACATCTTCATCGTTGACGATGTCAGCGATTATATTATCATTGTCTATGATAACCCGGCCCAGTTGAGATATTCTTCTCACTCGAGATACTGCAAGATAAACTAAATTTGACCATTCGATCCGATCATCAATAATCCAAATATTTGTATCAGAAATAGTTAATCCTTGTGAAGAATGAATCGTTATAGCGTATCCTAACTTCCATGGAGATTTATCCATCGTTAACGCGCTCGTAACAGCACTGACAGGAACTGCGACAATAGCATTAAGTGCAAGTTTTTGTTTCTCATTAGTTCCTGGAATTTTAACTTCGATATTTTGTTTTCGTGTATCTGCTGGGCGATAACAAAATGGTACAGATAAATTTGGAAACCTTTCTTTGTGCTTAGATAATAATTTATCTTGAAGTGTATCACAAACTATCTTTCTACTTGCAACTATCAAATCAGCAGGTTTCCATAAATTCCAGAAATCACGCATCGTAGTTTCTGGAATAACTTCACGCATTATTTCACATTGTATCCTATCTGGTTGAACTCTGATTAACTTTTTAAATTCTTTCAGCGGTTCATCAATAGCTCTATGATCATCATTTATTTCTTCGTAACAATCTACAAACGTGCATAACCATTCGTGTGGAGACTGTCCAACAACAGGTGGCGGTTGACCATGATCACCACACATTATCACAGCCGTATGTTTTGTTAATAGACACGTAAGAAACATTTTTAATACTTCCAGTGACACTGTACAAATTTCGTCCCAGAGAATAATCTTGGGAACACATTTCTCACCCATTCGTTCAGGAGTCCATGCGTCTCCACACCATTGGAAAAAACTATGATACGTCTGTGATTTTACCCCTCGTTCGTTCATTTCTCTGGCGAGTCTGTGTGTGGACGTCAGCACAATCATATCTGAACTTCTAAATAATTAAATCGCGCGTGGTGTTTTACCAGAACCACCACACCCATTAAGATAAACGGTTTTATGCCTGGCTACAGGATCATACAAAGATGGCGCTGTCGATGTTGGTATTTGATTGTTATTCTTGTAATACTTTTACGCAATTTCAACGTCGGCAGATTCAGAACATCTAAATATGTTTTCGCTTTTTATTCTCCATGATCCCAATTCACCAGTGCCATGTAAGGTATCTAGCAAATCCAAATATTTTTTATTTATTTAAAATGAATCTGTGGCAACTCTAACCGCGGTATCAACAAATCTGTTTATCATCGATAATAAGTTTATTGAAAAGTACGCGAGCATCGAAGATCTTAAATGAGTAAATTGCGTCTACTCGCCATTGGTGTAACTCACAATTGTACCTAATTTAGTTCCGTTCTACAATCAAGCATCATTTCGGTTCACAAACGTACCTTTCTCCGTTGTATCAGCAATTATTAAAACGAGTCCTGCATCGCCCATGATCAACCTGGTACACGTTCGTTTATGATCATTCGCACCACCCTGAGTAAATTTACCGATTGTTTTTCTGCCGAGATCCTTTGCAACTTTCTCATTATTTTCCTTGTTTTATCCGGATACAACATTGACGAGTCTAACAACTTCATCCTCGTCAAGATTAGGAAATTTTTCTCTGGCATCGCTTTCTACATCGAATTTATCTGGTTCTGGCAACCAAACTTGTTTCTGCGGACGATACGATATTATTGCTCCATTTACTTTCAACAAGATTAAAAATTTTACATCAAGCATGTATCGTAACAAGACAATAGGAGCCCAGTGTTTTTTTTTTTTTCTGAGAAATGTCTACTAAACCACACAGAAACAATCGAATGAAGATCTCGTGCAAATTCAAATGTATCAACGCAGGCGAATCCAGTGAGATCAAAATCTGGCAATAGTCCATTTATAGCTACTATGGTCATCTCGTGTGTCGGATGACCAAATCTTTTAAAGTATTCAGAAAACTCTCCGTATCCAAGAAAACTTCCAAGATAACACGCTGCCACATCAACTGATATAACGTCGCTGTGATCGTATCGAGTATTCCATAATCCGCCGTGTTCGTTTTCGACGCAACTACGTTGGACGTCTTCGAGAAATTCCGACCTTGTAAATCTCCATGAATTTTTCTCCTGAGCAAAGTGAGCAGCAACTGATGGAACGGTAAAACAGTTATTCACTAATTGTTCGACAGTGATTTCATCGCCGTTCGTGTATTTCAGGGCAAGATTTTTCATTTCTTCGTAGAGTGATTCTGCACTATAAATTTCTCCGCTAGACCGCACAAACTGATCATAATTTAGATCATCGGAACTTCGAAATAACCACACCGATACAGGGTCACTATCACTGATATCGATGATAAAATCAAATATATATTCGCTATAAAATTCAACTGCTCTGTTTCGTGGAAATATCATCACCGCGGGCGTCCATGCATGCGCGTTATGATCAATGATTGTTATCGGAGTTCCATTTTTTTGTGTATTTCGGTTTGTATAAAATCTCTCCGGTTAATATCTTTACCGACGGTGACCGTAATTGGAAAACTTAATATTTTTTGGGACACGGCAACATCGCTAATAGATGCTCCGGTAACCTTAACTCGCTCTGCCCATGTGTTTTTTTTTATCACGTGGATGATCATTTAAAGCGTTTCCACGTACCGCTGCTGCGAAATATTCTGTAACTCGCTCAGCTACACAATTCAACGACAAAGTCAACGATGATATTTTCATCGGCGCGAGATCATCGACGTCAGATTTATCATTTAACGGATATAGCGCATAAACAACTGCAGTCACAGGATATGCTCGTTCGTAATATGGTTTGTCAATGCCGGTAAGCGTACCTGGTTTGGAATTTTTATTCAATGTGACGATGCTACTTCTAACGGTCACGCGGACAGGGTCACGTTTGTCACGGATAATCCAAACGTCGTCGTCTGTCTGTATAAGAAATTTTATCAGAATAATATATCGCTGATCATCGAGGTAGTTAATAATCTTTCTTGCTCGCTCGTCATTCATTTTACCATCGATTTCACCGTTCAGCAATATGATTCTGAATGTTGACCACGTATGAACTGCACGATTGTTGCGAAATTCCTTCTTGTCTTCGTGATACAATCAGTTATATCTTATTCATCAGCGCCAAATCTTGCATCGAAAAACTAAATTTTGGTTTCCCGATGACGAAGTCATTGAGTTTGTCAAGATCAAATCTAGCTCTAGAAGGTTTATTTGCGGATAATCTCGTAAATTCCTCCATATTATAATTAAGGCAAATATGTGTTTAATTAAACTTTAATTATATATATATATATATATATATATATATATATATATATATATATATATATATATATATATATATATATGATACAAGCAAAGAATCAATGCAATTGGTTAATGATAGGATTTACAACTCCGTGTAACCGCGCATGCGTAAATGAATTCTGTGGTACCATATGCAAAGTTTTCGACGTGGAAGTGTAGGACCAAAGCCATGTTTGAGATCTGGTGTTGATGTACGAGGAAAAACGCAGTTGTCTGTGCAATGTGGTGGTAAAAGATACAGAGAGCTGAAACGATATTATGATAAAAAAAATTTTGAGTCTCCCATAAAAACCGCCGAAGACTATCTCGCCAGATTTTCAAAATAACAATTTAGACAAATAATATCAGTATACAAATGGAGAAAATGAATTTGTGAAACATTCCACCATGAAAAATTATGAAGAAACTCGTGATGGTATAATCAGAAACTGTCGACTAAAAAAACCAGTTGGTTGTGTTAATAATGCTGGTTATCTCAAAGTTTGTGCTGGAAATAAAATATATCTGTCTCAGAGATTCGTATACGAGTGTTTTCATGGACTAATCAAAGATGGACTTGTAATCGATCATATTGATTCAAATCCGAAAAATAATTCTTTATCAAATTTACAAGCTATTACACAGAGTCAGAATTCTGCACGAGGAGTTACTGGGAAATATAGTAAGTTTCCGAAAGTTGGTATATCCGTGAACACGAAGACTGACGTAGAAATAATATTTCAATCAATGAATTCAGCTGGAAAATATTTTGATATTTACATTTCTTCAGTACAACGTGTCGCAGATAATATAACTAAATCGGCGAATTCGAGAAAATTGAAACAGAAAATAACGTTTTCATATGTTCCTATAGTATAGATGACGAGGGGAGATAACTCCGTCAAACAAGGACTTCTCTCTTCGCTTGAGTAATTTAGCAGTTGTCCCGCTTGCAAGTGCGTAATACTATATGATTGTGCCTCGATTGTTTTTTTACTGTTTCTCATAAAAGGACTAAATACAGGTAAGTTATTTTTAGCTTTTGCCTGTAAAGACAGGTAGCATAGTTGTATATACAGACCTACATGTATTTGTTAACCTTCGCGAATGACATCTTGTGCAGAAAGTGTATGTGTGATTATCGAGTGCAGATATTTTATACAGTGTGTTTTATGAAGTGTGCCTGGAAATTGAAATAAACCCACGCTACAGTTTACAATAATTGTGATTTTATTCAGTATAACTGAACACACATGTAGGTTGTCGTCTGCTAGTACAATTACAGGTGACCTCAGCATAAATCACGCGCAGCTTGCGTGTATACAAATCCAGGACAAACAGGTATACACACCTACATGTATTTAACTCCCGAATGACATCAGGTAGAAATGTGTATATAAAAAATATTATCATTCTGATTCTGATTCAGAATTTATTTTTATTTTAAATAAATATGTATTATATAATGAATTCCGAGAATATTCATGCAATTATTTCTGAGATTAAAAAATTAAAGGACGAGGATATTGAATTATCAGAACAGTTGGACCCTGATAAAATCATAAATGATTTCGAAGCGCAACAGGAACTTAAATATGATGGAAGATATACACTAGCAGCAGAGTATCGATTCATTAAGTTACTTAAACAGGCCTTAAGACAGTCTCTACTTTATGTCGATGGTGAGGATATTAAATTAAAAACCGGGGGGACATCGGGGGTAAATGAATATAAAATATATCCTTGTTGTGCCAGGGTGGATTTTTCAACGTCTACGAGATAACTTCCATCGATGGCGTCAAACACCAAATGAACTACGATCATTGATGTGATGTTGACGATGCCCGGTGATACATGACGACCTCCACCGTATGGATCATTGTCATGTTTGAGAATATTTGTCGGTGGGTTTAACTTTCTCCACGCGGAGATAATTTTTGGAAAATTTTCATTGACTATATGGTTGACTCTTTTCTTTAGTTCAGTACTGTCAAAGTCTGGTATTGTAAATGTTCGTACTTGTTTTTTCGTTATCGCGTATTGTTTGAGAAAAGTTTCTCTTGTACTTGGAAAAGCACACGCGAATTCGACGAAAATCCGATTTACGTACTCGAGGTCTGATCTAACTTGGTTTAGATGTTGTATCGTTTCAATGATACGTTTGCGCACATCATCGTTGTAATATTCTGTTATGTTCAAAAATAAGTTTCGCAGATCATCACTGTTTCGTTAATATTCGGATTTGATGGGTTAGGAAATTTTATTAATGTTTTCTTTATCTAATTCCCACACGCCAGCATCATTATGTTTAATGTCTAATGTTACCCAGGGATACCTTGTTTTATAATCAGTTTGTGAAATAAAATAATCGTTAGACTCCCTCCACAGATCAATTTTTCTGTGTTCTGGATATTTAAAAAAAAAATTTTGTCTGTGATAAAATCAGATCGCTGAGGTTCTGGTGGACCTTCATATGTCGGTGCTACCTCTAGCCAACCTAATACAGTTCTGATCGATGACATATATATATATATATATATATATATATATATATATATATATATATATATATATATATATATATATATATATATATATATATATATATCAACGGAGTAATCCGGCGTTGATATTTCTATCGCAGCTGATAACGTTGGTTCATGAACCATAATAGCGATTTTAGATTCTTTTCCTGTGATAGATTTAATTCTGCCCTTTAATTCATCGTTGATCTGTTCTATTTGATAACTACCAGTAGAAATACCTACAACTTGCCAATCGGGAGTTCCATCAGGTTTATTTGTATAAGAAAACACTAATGAGTTATTTGCGGGTAACCCACCGAATGACTCTGATCTAATATTTGGCCAACTGTGATATACTCGCTATTGTGCTAATGCGATTTCTTTCACTGGAATCGCCGTTGGAAAACAATATCGAATTCAGGATTAGTTGAACTCGTTGATATCATCATAGTTGTTAACGTTGTTGTATTAGCGACGATTTGTTGGAGGAGTTCGTGCGATGTCATCGTTGATGATATTAATATTATTATTATTATTATTATTATTATTATTATTATTATTATTATTATTTACTTGATTTTAAATCAGGAAGTAAATTGACTTTGCCGGTGTCATTGTAAACCTTAATCATTTCTGCGAATTCTTGATCTGATATTACTCCATCATTGAGACATGATGATATCAGTGATGATAATTTGGCGTGTGCGTGTGTTGCTGTTGATAGCAATATTTGACATTCATGTAATTTGTCAGCCGTACACGTAGATATCTTTTTTTCCAATTATATTAAGAATACCAGCAATACCGGTTATAACTGCAACACCAATTCCTATTATTGGTGCTATTACATATGTGGCTCATAATGATCCGATTATAGTTCCTGTTCCAGCGACGATCGCAGATGCAGAATAAACAATTATATCAGTAACCACGATACGCCTACGGTATTTTTTAATTTTTATTGTGTACTCGTCAATGATGTCTTTTAGTTGGGTCTGCAACAAGCACGCTTGCTCGTATCTGAATTTGTTTACATTGTTCAGATCTGACGTCGACGGTAGTGACGGAGTCACTGTTGTTGGTGAAATCATTATACTTAATGACGTTGTCATTAAATTAAGTAATCAATTGAGGTGTTTCAGCGACAAATTCCAGACACCACCACTATGACGCTGCGATTATTTTTTATCAGATGGTTCCAGTATAAATATTTCTTAGGCATCTTTATTTAATACAATAGACACGGTTCCAGAAAAATTATCAGTCGAATGACGCCATGGATACGTGGTAAATATCCTGAATTTCGCAGCGCAGAACACAGACAGCCTATACACACCAGTGACTTCCGCGGTATGTTTGATAGTGTTATTTTGCTGTGACCATGCTGATGATCCTGATGATAATGTGTATACGATATTGTTAATCTGCTTGTGAGGAATTTTAATCGGATTAGTATTTAAACGATATTAGGAATTCCACTGACAATATCTTCTAGTTTTGTGTTAAATTCAGAGAGTTTTGTGTCGACAGCACTGGACTTCCAAAGAAATCATCTGAGATTTTATTAAATTTTTGAACATTTCTACGAGTGTTTAAAAACATATTTACGTGAACGTCATACTCGGCTCGTAGTGTATTTAATTTGTCATCGATGCACGTATCTTTATCAGCCACATATTTCTTTGTTGCGGCATCTTCATCACCTGTTGGTTCTCTTAAAACAACGATTTTATTTCCGTTCATGTTGAGTGGATCTGTCATTGCATCACCGGTGGATTTTACACGATCAGCAACGCTATTTTTATTTTCATCTTTGATAGTTATAAATGATTAATTTGCGTCTCTGATTCTACCACCGTCAGTAAAAACTGGAATATTATCCGTGGTAGCACCGAGAACTGTACGAATTATGTCGACCCATTTAATGTTACTCGTTTTTAGAGCGCCGAATTTATCATGAAAAACGACAACTTCATCTCGGTCAACCCCGGAAAGATTCATAATATCGTTGAGTTCATCTTTTGTAGCAAATTCCGACAAATCGATATCTTCTTTCTTCTTGACTTTGATAGAGGATCTTCCATAAATATCAACCATTATACGATTAGCGATTATTTAAAACAGAACTCGTATAATCACTTACAACTTTATTAGGTGCATGGGAAGATTTTGAAATAGTATCGAGTACAGCGAATGATTCACGTCCACATTTTGGTGGATCGGTTGCTTTTGTGTTGGTAATGTTGAATACCGTACGGGAGTGTTGACAGTGACTTTGTCACCGCTATCGACATATTGAAAAAATTCCTTCGGTGGTGCCAGTCCATACGAATCGAAATAAACAATTCCACGTGGATCAATCGCATATGCAACCCAATGAGTACCGGCTCCAGAACTTCTATCGAGATTAATGATACCGGTCTCAACACGATTTGGTTATTTTGGTAATTGATAGCGCATAAAAACACATCTGAATTTTTTTTATATATATTTAATCGTGCAGCAGCATCAAGTAAATCAAAATTAGACATGGGAAGTATCAACGATGTGTCCCGGGAAGTCTTTGACCTTTTCCGTATCATGAACAGTCTTAGACCTTTAACTTTTTTGGGGAAGTTTTTATTCCTTTTCCTGTTGCTTTCTTTAATGCCATTGCAGCGGCAGTTCCAACTGCGCCGAGTGCAGCAGCTTTCGCAACCGCAGGTACAGCCGCAGCAATTAATGATGGAATAGCCGCGAGAACTGGAAATATTCCATTGGTTTTAACAGCATCGCTGATAACACTTGTGGATAGATCAAGTCGTATTCCTGTACGCGATTTCATAGCTGCATTAAAAAGTTTAAGTTGACGTTCTGTCAGCGATAGTTTATTCTGACCACCTGAGATCTGTCCTTGTTTTTAACGATATTGTTGTTCCACAGTTATTTTTGGACGCGGATTGTAGTTTTTAATCTGACCAGGAGTCAGACTAACGTTGACGTGATGATATGACATTTATAAGTATCATGAGATATTTAATTACAGGTTTTCGACCGGAGCATCAATGACTCTCATTCGTGCAACAACACCTTCAAGCAACATTGTTTTATCGGATAATATAACAGCGATTGCTCTGTAATTAACAATAACTGCTCTTATCGCACGAGCTCGAAAGTGTATATCAACGATATATTGCCTAAATAAATCCAAGTGTTCCAGTGAGAAATAATAGATCGGATACAGCGTTGTAAAATCCCGCTGAGATATTTGCAAATCAGTAGCGACATTTTGATCACGCCGCATAATTGACATCAAACGATGATATATGCACGTGCAACATGATTATGCTCGAAATTCAATAATATGTTCTCGGCTGGTTTTTGATGTCCATTCATCCTTAAAAAAACTTCTGTGACGCCAAGCTGGTCAAATATCATTATACTTTGTGTTTGATTATTTACTCGTGCAGCATTTTGGAGCGCAATAAATATATGTCGCGGTGCTGAGACACCTTGCTGTGATGCTATCTGCCATGTGAATAAACCATTAATGTTACTTTGAACACTATCTGTGGTCATTGTCAACCATGAAAATGTTGATTTGCCGCCGCTGTCCATAAAAGAAAGTAGCCGTTGTTCTTTGGTTAGTGATGGAGTCATTCTTGGCATCCACAAAGAAAATTTTGTCAGTATTACGTTTCCATGAAGTGCTCTTGTTGCGTCATCCTCAGCTCCTTCAGCGTGCCATATTGCATCATCGTCGGTAGCTTTTCTCACAAGGAAGATTGTGTGTTTTGCCCCGAAGGTAACCTTCCTAACATTTCTACAAAATCCAAAGATATGTGACAGCGGAATTGTACATGAAAATACTTCATTGTCGTTCAACATTGATCGACGTGTTGCGAATCCCAAGTTGAAATTTTCGTTCATTGACACAACTGCTTCCCCAGCTGCATTTAGTGTTACGTTTCTGTTTTCTGGATGATCAGTGGTATCCTTTGCAAACACCATTGATGGACCAGCTGATCTCGAGTAATCATCGCTGTATCTTGCAAGGCCAAGTATCGTTGTGGCAACGTCGATGTCGTTATGACAAACCTCAATTTCCAGACCATCAATCATGTGTGCGGCACTTTGAAATAACGCCATGATGCCATTATTAACAAAACCAACTGGATCACCTATTCCGTAACCGGTATTATCTAATTTCAAAAGTCTGCTTACGTTTTGACGATGAATATAAATACAATTGAATTGTTATGTTAGATTTCTCTTTGGACGTATCTTTCTCCTACAGTAAGAAAGGAGTTGATGCTGTTGGGAAAAAATATCAAGTTTGCGAAAGTGTAAATCTGTATTTGGGGGGAATTGCAACAGATGAAGGATCAAAGCCTGAAGTACTCTCCAGGATTGCGCAGACAACAGCAGCGATGACAAAACTGAAGCCCATCTGGAACGACAAGAAGATCGCACTCAGTTCAAAGGTCTGACTGACGCACTCACTGATTATCTTCATATTTCTCTACGCCTGTGAATCATGGACCATAACAGCTGACTTAGAGAAAAGGATACAGCCACAGAGATGAGATGCTTCCGAAAGATCCTCGGCGTCTCATACAAAGACCGTATTACCAATGAAGAAATACGGCAAAGAATCAGACAAGCCATTGGGCCTCACGAAAACCTCCTGAGCACAATGAAAAAACGTAAACTGCAGTGGTATGGGCATGTCTCATGATCATCAGGACTTGCCAAGACAATCCTGCAAGGTACTGTACAAGGAAGAAGAAAGAGAGGCAGGCAGAGAAAGAGGTGGGAAGACAACATTCGAGAGTGGACAGGCTTGACATTGAGCGACTCAATGAGAAAGACGGAAAATCGAGAGGAATGGAGGAAGCTGATTGTTCGGTCTTGTGTGGTGCCCCAACGGTCTACCAGACTACGGGACTGATTATGATGATGATGCAATCTGTATACGTAGCGCTATATTTAGTTTATCTAATAGTTGCATATTTCACTTCAGTATATATTATCCACGTTAATCGCAGAATGTTTTTAAACATAATATTTGTGATTTTAGAGACGATCTTTACCCAGCAGACATATACATTATAATTTATAAAAAATAGATTAAGTATTATCTGTTTTATTCCTTTGAGGTGAATGTCATCGACCAGGCCATTTTTAAGTTTTCTACTTTCCAGGTAAATGCCATCGACAAAGCCGTTTTTTTGTTTTATCTTTTCGAGCGGAATGTCATCAAAACGACAAGTTTCTTGTACAAATGAAAAGCGTGAAATATCCGAAATGTACGGAACTATCTGGAAGACTGAATGTGTCAGAATCAAATATATATATATATATATATATATATATATATATATATATATATATATATATATATATATATATATATATATATATATATATATATATATATACCACATACATTAAAAAATAACATGCATTTAAAGTGTTGGTATAAAGCAATTTGATATACCAATACTATTGGTATATCAAATTGTGATCCGCCCATGGCGCAATAATACGCATATATAAACATTCTCGCGAGCGTCTGCAGTTGATTCTAGATCACTGATCAATTTGCTCACATTAGTCACTAGTGACGTATGAAAAATAACGATGAAAAGTATTAATAATCCCCGTTTTCTAAATTAATTTAATAAGATACACATTTTCATCACAATCCTTTCTGCTTTCTGTTCTCCCCTCCTCTCTCATGCATAACGGACAAACTGCACAGAAATGTGGAATGAGAGAGAAAAGGAATTTGGGCTGGATTAAAACCTTGAAATAGAAATTACACCAAGTAACCTACAAGAATATGGTTCGTCGTAACGATACGTGTGCACTTTCCTTGGGATTTATCTACAGTGTTTGTCAATGATACAATGTTGCACACCAGTAAATTCCTCGGTTACGTGGTACACATACTGTGATATATTTAATGTTATGTTTTTTTGTTTTTAACATACCATAACCATAATGTTCTAAAAAATCGATTATTATTATTTAAATATGAAAATGTCCAAAGGTCTCTCTCTCTCTCTCTCTCTCTCTCTCTCTCTCTCTCTCTCTCTCTCTCTCTAGATATCTAGGTAGATAGATAGACCATCGTAGCAAGATATGGGCTAAAATCTATGAAATGACGAACGTAGGGGATTTTCGTTTGTGTCATCCCACGATATCTCTGGACTTATGAATGATACTAAGAGTTAAGTCAAACCGACCAAAGGATGAGAGAGAGAGAGAGAGAGAGAGAGAGAGAGAGAGAGAGAGAGAGAGAGAGAGAGAGAGAGAGAGGGGTATGATCGGTTGTACTGTTGCTAAAGCAGAATAATGACTTAGATCAACTGTAAATATATTAAAATATTTTAATTACCTCTTATTGGTTCGTCAGTTGGCTTAGTTGCATTCCACATTAATTTCCATGCGCCGGTATGTGAAAGGCGTAGCTATCCAAGTGTTGCTAAGTTGCTCTACTTTTATCATTAAAACCATCTTTCATGTTTAAATCATAAGTGTGTGTTATATTGATTTAATCAATGTGGAGAAAAACAGAAACCAAGAAAAGAAAACAATCAACTTATCAATATGCAGAGGTGATTGCAAATAGCCACTAATGGCATAGAACTACATTTTGTAGCGGACACACTCGAGGATGTGAGGAGTTCATTCACTAGGTCAATACACGGCTGCCTGTAGTAAATCTGAACTCCGTTCCAAGGGCAAATATATGTATTTGTATGTGATTTAAACAAAATATATGTACAGTATGTACGCTGTATCAATGATATACCACTCGTTGTATAAATTTTTCATTAAAAGGAAACTCAGCAAGCTTCGTTTCCTTTTAATGAAAAATTTATACATCTCGTGGTATATCATTGATACAGCGTACATACTATACATATATTCTATATATATATATATATATATATATATATATATATATATATATATATATATATATATATATATATATATATATATATATATATATGGAGAGACAGATACATACGTACATACATACATACATTCATACATATATCACGTTTAACAGTTCCGATTGTGGCAAAAGGAATATTATGCTCGTCGCTGTGCAATTAAGAAGAAAAACAAAATTAGGGACAGGTAGTATATAATAGACTGTTGAATGCTGGGCAAAAGTGGCTGACTAAGTAGTTTGTTGTTGAAATTCAAAATTGTAACTTGAGCATGAAAAATGTGCACATTTACTTATTTAATCTAAAATAGCTTTGTCCGTTTCAGAATGCGGTCATATCCTTTTTTAATTATATGCATAAAACACGTCAAGAAGAGATGAAGAACGTAATCATTACATCTAAAACACACACGACATGCAACGCAAGAAATAAAGTAAAGAAAAATTCATTAGGGGTATCACTCAGGCTTTCCGGCATGTTTATTTGTAAATAAAATAATTTAATTCATTTGTATTTTGATATCTATTGTTAGTGCCAACACACAGACACATGATCGAGACAACCTTGTCCAAATACACAACTTCTTCCCTAGACCTTATATTGCCTAATGCTGCGTCCTTCATTTTATTTTGTAAAGAGCACGTACCTTTCGTAATGTTTACATTCTTTGTTATTCTGTGACACATTCCAGTTTAAAGAATCAAATTCATTTTAATGATTCTGAAATCTGTAATAAATGGCAAAGTGAACTCAATAAACTCTTTTAGAGTAGAAACATTTGACAAATGACTATGTGACTTGTATTGACTTTAATATATGTACATTATTTTGGTATACTGCAACTGAATGGAAAATCGAATTAACTTATCGGCATATATTATCTAAAAATTTGATGAGCAATTTACAGACCCAAAACTTTAAATAATCGACATTTTCTATATGCAGAGGCAGGTCTCATAATTAAAATATGTGCGTTGCTTTATTGCTTTTAGTGAAACATAACTTGTTCATTTAAAAGTAGGATATATAAAATGTGATTTATGTACATGTCTTCAATATGTCAATAAGAAGTCTATGGGCTGTTTTTGAATACGCTTGGTCTTTCAAAAGAAAAAGTTGCTTGGAAGAATTAATGTGAAATTTCGGCGAATTTGTTCCACCATTTCCATGGGAGTAATGTTTATCATCTGTCCTGTACTGTAAACTAAGTATAAGTTGGGTCCAACTTCAAATAAGAGAGACCCCGATTTTTCATCACATAATGCGCCGGCAAATCTGGGTCTAAGCTGTTTGCAGATTGATCGGAATTATACGAAGGTATATACGGTAATGTAATGACGATCGGGCTGCTAATCACGCAAATGATGGTGCATTTTTATCGTCGTTAGTCTCCGTCTCGAAAATCCGAGAATAATAATAATAATAATAATAATAATAATAGTCGTACTTTATTTATAGAGGGTGCCTCATTTAGTCATGGACTATTCTCCCTTGAGACACTCTTAAACGTACACTTCTTTTTCAAAGAATAGCGAATGTTCGCCCTTGGCTTGCTACGACCGAGTATTATATACCATAGTGAGGGAAACTTCGCCACATCTCGGTCTGACTGAATCAAGCCCCATTTAATTTTTTTTAACACTTTCATACAATTAATGACTCAAGTACGTAATCAGCTGAAACGTTTGACCCTGGCAATATTTTTATGATGTCGCATCTCGGTACAACTTCATGCTCTCATCCAGTTACATTGGTATGAAACATATTGTTGCTATTTATGTGCTGCATTTCAGGAAACTAAAACTGAGAATGTCTCTGGGCTGAGAAGTTGCGTGCATGCGGGGACCGGCATGCATTCGGTAAGGATCATATCATGCACAGTGCAGACGGCAATTTCTTTACTGAAGGATGTGTTCTCTCCCGGAAATTGTAAATAAGGTAGACAAAAGAATCGCATTGTGTTGACATTATAATGAGTTTTGCAAGTAACAAATAAGGATTACTTACCTATAGAAAATATACTTTTCATCCATATCGCTGAGCAATTTTTAAGTATACCTTAGGCCTACGGCATTCTAATTAATTTAACCTTCAATCCGGGTTCCATAAGCTCTAAGTGAAAGTTGGCAGGCTCTTCTGTGCGAGAAGCAAAATTGTCATGAATTGCTCGCTGCGAGGAACCTCTCTGAATTGTTATAAATGACAATACTAATTATGTTTCTTATACATTTCCCTCATTTTTCAACAACTTTCAAAATTAAATCCAGTACACCAAGACTACCTTACATGGACACACACACACACACACACACACACACACACACACACACACACACACACACACACACAGAGTCAATATATCTTACATTTTCTGGAAACAGTTGCATCTGAATGAAATGCCTGGGATTTGTAACGCAAGTGATCTTTCCGAAACTGGCTGAATCACAACTGTTTGTCTCCTGAAGGTCATCCTACACAAACGTCGACAAGTTGAACTCCATGAGCATTTTATTTTTTGTTTGTTTAGGATTTCATGCTGCTTTCTGTTAAATGCAATCATTAGTTAGCAAATCTCCAGGAATTGTCTGAGACAAAATATTAGTGAATTTGTATGTGACTGCGATAAGTTGCAATAACAGACCATTGTCCCAAGATTAGCGTAGTTCGCCGCATAGCGCCATTCACTAACAGCCCGTACTGTAGGATTGTTAGCTAAGACCTGCTCGTACTCTTCCTAACACTAGCCTGATTGAGCGCAGCCCGTGTGTTGTATACAGGTAGGTCATGGGTGTTGTTTCTGACTTAAAAATCACAGATGTTGATTCTTAAATATGTACATAAATGCGTGTATATGATTGTAGCGTAGCATTAACAATATAGCTGTACAGCTGTCTTCAAAACGAGCTTTACGGCCTTGACAGACTATAGGACACACGGTACTAATGGTATGGAAAAATGGGAACCAGCCTGGAAATGGGCGAACATAAAATAGAGTATATATGGGTTTGGCTGGCCAGGATTGGTTAATAATGTAAGTATGTTTTAGGAAAAAGAATCTTTTGAGAGCGTATCCTAGTTGTAAGTGAAAAAAAAAAAAAATAGAGACATTGTTTTATTGATGGAATTTCAGTCCTAACAGTCTTGAGTTTGGAACACTCATTACTAAAATTAGCACCAGACTCTTTGGTGCGGAATTGAAAGCACATGTTTCCAACACCTGCAGGTCCAGAAAATGCCACGGCTCATATCCTTTCCTCTACACAGAAGCTGACATCCAGGTTTCATCTAAACTGATAAATATAGGTTTGATCTTGAGTACTCAGAAATTTTAAGCTATTGAATTTTTATCATGGTGTTTGCATAGGTTTACTATGGGAACTGAATTAGTACCGTGAGTCCTATAGGGTATATGTTTTAGATCCGGGCATTTTGAAGTGATTCTCACTGGATTGAAGTAAAATTTATTTGTTATCCTTCATGCAGTCATCATCACCTTGTTTTGCAACACTGGACTATGCACATAAATAATGTTCTAAATGTAGCATTGAAGATTAATTAAATATGCCCACTATAATAGTGTGTTAGAAACGTGGTGTGTATACAGGTAAAGTTCTAGTCATTTACCGCTTGAAATGAGGCGATCAACCTAAGGGAGGCAACCTGCAATCGCTAATTACGAAAAAATAACACTTTGCAACATGGGACGCGTAAAGGAGGCAAGGACAGTGCCAGCCTTAGGCCGATTGGACCGATTCGGCCGCTCTCACAGGGGCCCCGCGCGTTAGTAATTTTTTGAAAATATATCTATAGAGAGAAACTAATTTTAAAGCTATGAAGGAAACTTTAAGTTCAATATCATATAAAATTTGTTTAAAAGTTGTTTTTTTTTTTTTTAAGTGCGGTGCTCACAGAGGGCCCAACGCGTAATGTCATAAATTGTAACTCCAGTTTTCTTGTTATCTCATGAGGTAGTAAACATTTGTTAATTTATTAAAACCCCAAACGAAATCATTAATTGGCGAACTATTTTTCTGAAATAGTTTCGGTCTGTATCATTTACATCAGATAACTTCCGACCCTAATTTAGCAGATACACCAATTCTGTGACGATAATTACATAAACTTAAACACCATTTCAAGAGCTTTTCGTCACATTTTTGACCAGTAAAATTGACTTAATCAGCTATGTATGTATGTATGTATGTATGTATGTATGTATGTATGTATGTATGTTTCAACGGCATACCAGCATAATCTTGACTCCATGGTGCCGAGTAAGTTTATGAATCCCAAATAAGGGATACAAAATAAAGATAACGGCAAAAAGGTGAAATCCTTACATTACAAAGTCAACATTCTTTGCGTTTTTGAAATATAAACCCGCGCACTGAGACAAATCCAAGACATTCTCATCTGGAACATCATCATTGGACGAATCCAATTGCTAGAAGGTTGTCTCCATTAGTGACACCATGCGACAAAGATGGGGGTGGGGGTGGGGGTGGACTTAATCAATCAGATTGAAATGTACAAAATTTTTATCCAAACCTGACTATTATCCACTGTCTAAAGTTAAAAAGAAATCAACAATTTTTACAAATGTTATTAATCTGTTCCTGAAGTTTCTAAAATGTTTTATGTCCAAAATATTCATAAAGGATGTTAAATCTTTAAAACAATTCGCAATATACAAATGTTATTAATGTAATCTTACATGTTTTCATCTAGCCATTTTGTTTGGAAGAGGGCGAAAATAGGCTATGCGCGATGACCAGACACACGAAAAGTTTTTCTTTCAATAAATTGTTTTTGATCTTTGTTACAATCTCACCAGCCTTCTTGGGATTTAAATTTTAAACTGATAGTATCACCGTACGGTAATCGCTGCATCGATATAGGAATTACAAGCCGAGCATTTGAACAGCTTTCATTATTATCTGCTAGTCGTGGGATGTGCTTATTAATTTCCTTTTTAAAGCCATATAACATTGATAGATCGCTGATGTTATTCTAATATCTGGTGATAAAATGTGTGAGAATTTCTAGACTTTTCACGACACGGGTTAGACTGTTGCTATTAATAAAAATGATGTAATTTATACAGAGCACATGGAACACACGGCCACTTTGTTTTCAGACAGAAAGAATGAAATTGAAGTATAAAAATAATTAAGCCTATGCAAAATTCTTGTCTTTTATGTTTTGTATTTACCAAGTTTGTGACAATATTGTAAATTGTTTTAAAGCATTGTAGTTGTGGCACTCGTTGGGATAATACGCACATCACTGCTCTACATGTAAATATACAATTTCACTATTGTTTAAAAATAGAAGTGGCAAAATATTACATGGATTCATTAATATATATTTTTTGTTTTCTTCTAACTTTTCTTTTCAACCAATGAAAACTTTTTACGTGCGCACCTTCTGCATAATTCAGAATAACTGCGCATACATGGAGATAACTTCAATATTTGAATTGGTGAAGAAAAAATGTCTCAATGTATAACTGACTAATTTGATACTTTACACTAGGAAGAAACATTTTTATACGTGTGTGAGAGATGTGGGATAGAACGGTAATTGTGTGTTGCATGAATACTCTATAAAACAGCAACAATAACAACAATAGAACAACAATAGCAACATTAACGAATTCATTTTGACATTACTATAAAAAGGAAATGATAAACATTGATGACCCTGGCTTATATAAAGGTTTGAGTTGTTACCTTGTACAGATATAATATATTACAATAAAATGTGATAAGTGGATAATTTTAGGTACTCTTCCAAATAGTACAAACTATAGCATCGCTAAATAACAGTAGCCGAGTTACATGAGGATCACAAGAATGATTTTTTTTCCCATTAGATTTGGATTAGGCTATGTCTGGATTTGCCAGGAAGTTGGAGTTATTAAAAATATTCATACATTCGTTTTGTTTCAGAGAGTAAAGACTGTATTCATCAAAACTAGACACGAAGGGTAAATCAGTCAAAAAAGATCTGTATTAAATCTTCAGGTAATGTTCCGAAATATTTCGGCCTATGATTAATTTCTTTCATTCGTGTTCAGGTGTTCTAGCCATAAACTTACTATAGAAACAGGTAAATATGAAGGGCTCATTTATTTATATCACTTTGTAAACTCTTGTTCCGAAATAGTTTTATTATTGTAAGATGACTAATATAGTGAACTGTTTGTTTATTAGAGAAAATATTTAGAACAAAGTTGACATACTCGTCCATTTTTAGAACAGATACGTTGCGTGATGCCATCTTCAATTCCACACTATATTTAGTGTTTATTAACTAATCTAGTCTCCTTAAAATCAGGATCTCCTTATAATACTTTGATCTCACGGTCACCGATAATGGTTCATCTGTCTGTCTGATTTGGATTTGTAACGTAGCTTTAATTATTCTCCGATCATATCGCTACGATGTCGGCAGTGTGGCAGTTTACAGTTATGCCAAGCACTAGGGCATCATGCCGCAGACATGTAGCATCATGTCCCACCCAGTCACATTATCCTGACACCATGACGACCTGTCTTAACACTTGCCTCTTAATGCTGAGCACCAAGCGATGCCGCTGCTGATATCATTTTTATAAGTCTTCGGTATGACTTGGCAGGGGTTCGAACCCGCGACCTCCTGCATCCGTGACGGACGCTCTGACCACTTAGGCCACCGTAGCGGTCCGATAACGATTCATGTTATTGTGACTATTGTAATTCCAGGTCCACTCACTTTTAGTTGCATATCGAGTTAGGGAGAGTAATCATTAGAAACGTCATGTTTCGAATGACGTTTGTACTTTCATAAATATGAAAGCTGTAATTTGATTAGTGAATCGAAAGGTCAACAGAATATGACATCGTATCGGTCAACATAACATAACCTCGAATCTGTGTCCGTCACATCTCCGTGATATCGGTAACCTCGTTTTGAATCAGATTGTTAGCTGGACAAGAAAACCGTACTTAAAGCCCCAATGCCGCCGTTTATCATAAATTCCACCCTTCTTCCAATCTAACTAACGTTTGGAAGGAAGGAATGATTTGTTAAAAAATCTATCTAAGATTAACCGTTCTTTGAAATAATCAAGATGTAAGGGTTAAACGACCTTCAAATATTCAGTTTGGAATTAAGAGGTGCCACCCTTTAATTCTGTTAACAAAGTCGCTTGTAATTCAGATCATTTTCCGGAGTGTTCCAAAAGTAGTGATGAGATACATTCGATAAATTCCGTTAGTGACTAACCTAATAACAACAACATTCGCACATGGCGCATACATTGATTCGAGAGGGAATGAAAAGAGGCGTGCAGGCTTTTTTTTTTTTTATTTTTTATTTATTTATTTATTTTTTTCTAAAGCGGATCTGAATTAAGATAAAAGATTAACACTCGGGTTAATATTTGTGATCCGCTGGGGCGCTGGATTATACATTGAAGGGAGAACTTGGGCTAAAGACAATCTGACATAGCCTGGTGTTAGCTACTTATGTTTACAACGGTGACATCATCAAATCTTGTGTGCGAGCTTTCGACTGAAATCTGTTGACCCACGGGTGTTGCCGATCAACATCGGATTAATTCGTACGCATGTGGAAAATGGCAGTGTATCTTAGTTCGAGGGAGAAATTACATGGCTCACAATATGATGAAACGTTCATATTATCTGGTTGTAATGGAATACAACGATGTTTAGGACCAAGATCTTTCAAGATTGAGTATTGTTCAGATGATTGGGCATATATGGCTTTTTGCACGTAACGGCGGCATTTTGGCTTCAGTGTCTGACAATTATAATACAGGAAATGTATTAAGAATCTTAAATCGTTAAAGGTTCTTTGAAATTACATCGAATTCCATTTGTCGGGAGATCGTGACATTATAACTACATTTTCAGGTGTACAACTGATTATTTATCATGCTGAATGATAATTTAGCACCTGAAACATTGTCTAATTTCACGGTTTGTCTACTGGGGGCCGGAATTTATTTGCAGGCTAATATTAGGTACGATGTTTGTATCGTACCTCATTGCGTCACTTCCTGCTAATCTTATTTATCTTTGTTATCTGATGCATGTACCACATTATAGTCAGGACATCATATGCAGTACATGCAACGGCGGATCCAGTGACACTGTAACGTTAAGCGGAGAGGGCATGGAAGGTTGTTTGCAATTTTCGAAATAGGAAAGTAGCTCCATATGGTGGCAGATTTCTGCCAACCCCTTACCTCTTATCGACTTAAATAAGACGATGTATTTATTCAGTATGTTGACATAGTTATAAATAACCCGTCTAAATAACAAATCGTCTCATTTAAGTGGATATGTGGCGAGCGGTTGGCAGAAGTCTGCCACGAAATCTACATATGTACTGAAACAAACCCAAAACAAATAAATCTAAAGGAGAGAAGTGCACCGCAATCTGACCGAAAGAGCGCAGTGACAAGCTAAGACAGAGCATTATAAATTAAAATTCGAATGATTAATTTTAAAAAAATTTACGTCGTTGGTAAATCTATGCAACTATATACTGATTTGATACCTCTATGAGTCGAGGCTGTGTATATCCACATGCAATAGATTTTATGTACACAGTAACGTAGAGACGGTCTATTTATTATTTACCGTATTTCAATTAGACCCTAAACAGCGGGTTGTTATTCTGTATAGTTACCTGTAGTTGTACTTCTTTCGTTCTTTTCATCCTAACATACTTTCAATCCTTCCTTCCATATTTATTTTTTTTCTTTCTTTGAAAAACAAAATAGCAAAAAGTCGAGACCTTTGCGCAATGGTCTACGCACCAGCTGACCTAGAGCGATTTTCACTTTTGAAAAATGCAAGCCGATAACGATAAAAACGAAAGTTAAGTGTTGGACAACATGCGCGAGTGGAATATCGAGGCTATTGTAGGGTGTGGAGACTAAAAGGGAAGTGGTAGAGAAATGAAGGGCTTTCTAGCGCCGAGGTTTCGCTGCCAATACTATGTGTCTCCCCTACGCAACACTATGACTGGTTTCACACAAGAGAATATCGTCTGATTTATTGCATAATCACGGCTATCATTCCCAGTTTTATATGACCAACTATCTTTGTCCACCTAGATTCCATCTTTCCATTATGGTCCTCTTTCCCAACATCCCGTGTTTCTGATTTTCTTTCTAATGTCGCGTCATCTGTCAATATCATCATCATTATCGTCGTCATCAATCCTTTAACTCAAGAGGTCGTTGGGACACCACAGTTGACTTTACAACCAATTCTCTCCATCTTCCCTGTTCCCTACTGCCCTTTGGGAATCTCCAAATCCAATGCCTGTCCACTCTTTAATGTTGTCTTCCCACCTTTTTTTCTGTCGGCCTCTTCTTCTGCACCCTCGCACTGTGCCTTGCAAGACTGTTTTTGCCGGTCCAGATGATCGTGAGACATGACCGTACCACTTCAGTCTGTGCATTTTTACAGTGGTGAAGAGGTCTTCATAGGATCCGATGGCTCGTTGGATCCTGTTGTGGACTTCTTAGTTTGTTACATGGTCAATGTATGACATTCCCAAGATCTTGCGGTAGCATCTCATTTCGAAATGAGATCTGTCAATATACTTGTCGCCAATTAATTTTGACTGATCACCTGATCATACTCGTGCTTTTTTAAAATGGTCAACATTCGTAATTTGCACTGTGGTTGTTATTTCATCTCTGAAGTAACATAGCAAACGTTTCGTATAGTCCAACTTAAACTTACCTGGAAATAGTGCAATGCATTATTTTCTGGAACTTATTCGTACTGTGTCAAAGTGAGTTCTGCGGAATGTATACATGCAATGTAATGCAAAGATATGTCAAACTAAATACAGATGACGATACTAAAGTGTATATCTTGATTTAATTGATGGAGCCATTATGAAGAAGGTTATTGTACTTTTTCTTTCTTCTTCTTTGAATTGATTCATTTATGTCTTTTCACAATTCGACGTTTCTCTCTCTCTCTCTCTCTCTCTCTCTCTCTCTCTCTCTCTCTC
>JAECUM010013176.1:0-42512 GCA_016617855.1 Megalonaias nervosa | reverse complement strand
TACTTCTCGACAACCTCTACAGGAAAGAAAGATTCGTGAACTTTTAGGTACTGAAGATGTGTACGATGATGTGTGTGTAGCTTGTGACTTACACCCTCACTGGAACAACAGGACAAAAATTGTGTCCGTATATGGAAAATATTCCAGTCAAGTTGATCTATGTCTTGCTGTTCACAACGCTCTGTTCCCGTCCACGTTGTCTTCATTCTGTACACTAAGACACTCTCAAGTGTTATATATCGACATCCGATGTCTCACCAATTATTCTCTGACGACACTCGAGGATTCAAATCCAGCTTCCGAACTGATGCTGAAGACGTAGACAGGTGAATTTTCGATGTGAAGACATCGATGAAATGTAACAAGCTGCAGATGATAAAACCGAAGCCATTAAGATCACCACGCAAAGACTTTCTCATTCACATCCTTTATTCCAAGGAAAAAGTATCAGCAATACCGCTATTAAATTCAAAATGTTTGTACGAAACCCAGTTGTCACTCTCTACAGTACTCTTTCATTACACAACATGTCATGAATAAACGCAAGGCTGCATATCTGGAGCTGGTACGAATCAACTCCATTGTCAATTTTCTTTCTGTTGGTACAATTAAAACACTTGTGTGCTCCTTCTTACTTTCAAGACTAGACTATTGTACTTCGATTACATCTGGCTCGTCTCATTATCTCACTACAGAAACTTCAAAAAATTCAAAACACAGCTGCTTGGATTATCCTTACAGTACTAAGAACTGAGCATACATCCAGTACTCTATAACTTCCACTGGCTACCCGCTCGATCCAGAATCAAACACAAAATCTCTTCACTATTCGACATTTCGTTGACTGGCTCAAATCCAATACGCCTATTTGACCTCACCCATGTGTACACCCCATCTAGAATCTTACGCTCCTCTTCCGACACTCGTATTATCGTTGTTGAAACGAAATCATACGGACAATGTTATCTTACGTACAAGGGCCCAGCTACGTGGAACGAAGTAACCATTGATCTTAGACACAGGGACACTGAGATCTCGTCCAGGGGTGTTCTTAAAGCTTACCGATTTCGCCTACAATACAAGACTTAACGACTTAATAATGTTTACTTCGTTAATTATTTTCAGCATGTTTATGTTTTATAATGTCGTGGTGATTGTTTTGCAATCATTTCGTTGTATGTTTCTATGTGTCATCTAATATTGGAAAGCGCTTAGAGCTTCTAAAGATTAAGCACTGTACCAAGTCCATGTTATGATTATTATCATTATTATTATTATTATTATTATTATTATTATTATCATAAATTGCCTTCCAAAAACTACCCATAGTAGCTGCTGACGTTGTAATCATGTACGTGTTTTTGTATGTCGATATGCTTGGGATCAATCCACGAAAACCCACCAATTGGTAACGGTTGCATCATTGCCCACTCATAAATATTATTGAAGTAAAGATACATGATGTAACAATTTGGGGCAGGGATGTCATACCTATGTATACTTGAGTTCTTTGCACGCGCATGTAGCTGACATGCCATTGATATTCCACCACGAAGTGGGCGCTCGATAAACAAATGAAAATCAATATCAGTCAACAATTCCCACTAACTTTTTGTTTTGGATAAATGTGCATCCCTAACGAATTCCTGGTGATGCGAAGTAATGTTCAGAGTCTAATAGATGCACATGCATAACAGTGGGAACATTTTTTTAAATTCATCAGCAAATAATAGCAGATCGGTGCGCACATACAAATCATGATAGTCATCCATACTTTTGTAATCACCAGTCAAACATTTTTCGGAAGGTTTATAATCCTTTTCCTGAAATGCCTTGATACAACAGCGACGAATAAAATGCTTCAATCGGTAGTAACTGAACTTAATCAAATTTGTCCCAATCACTCATGTACTCGTATGGGTACACACAATTTCTGGTTAACAAGTCAGTGTTACTGGTACACTATTGACTAGTGATTTTATCTTTTCCTGTCGATAAATTGATAAGTGATCTGATAAATTCAGACATTGTAACGATCGATAAACAGTAACTGGCTGAGTATAAATGTCATACAATTTTTCCATATTGTTTCGACAAACACTTTGAGGCTGACATGACTGATTGCATTAATAAATGATCATCATACAAATACAGATTGTTAATCACGATAGGAATTTATATTTCTCTTGGCTTGATTTAGTTCATATAGTAAATTAAGGCTCCTCTTTACGGGCCATTATTAAAAATGAGTTCACCCAAGTATTGTTGGTATTTTATAGGCTAGTCTTTATTAGCACTCTCTGGATGTAGCGCCTACTAAAATACCCATTCAAAACATATGCTATCATCCTTTTTTACAATTTTATCACTGACATCGGTGGAATGCACTTTGACGTTGGGATATAACTCGATCCACGAAACGGTTGATATCGGGTGTTACGTATATGTAATTTAATTATTTGTGTGTTAGATTTAAATTCTTTTTATTTTAATTTTGTTTCATTACATTTTATTGTAATGATAATTTTCATTGGGTTTGAGTCTCTTGTCGGAAAATTGGCTTGACCCGATTAGAATGTAGCCGTTGCTTAAGCACTATTTTTAGCTCATTTTGGTTCGTAGATCTTGTAAACATCGGGTGAATACGATTGGCTATTACCAAGGTCATTTTCGGCCCACGTATTAGCTGAATTGTAACAGCCTTTCTTTTTTTATTTCCAGTGTGAGAATTTGATTCTTCGATAGGTCTATTCTTGCATACGTGATAAATGGCAATTTTTTTATTGCGCTGTTCAAATTAGCGGTCACGTCACCTGTCACGTGAGCTACCATGTGATCTAAAATCAAGGCTTAAAACAGCCAATTGGTTTTAAATTTATTGAGTCGTATCTTTACACCTTGAGGGTACAAGATGTTTCTATTGTTGATGTCAGATTGTTTTGAAGCTCATCTATTTATTGGAATTTAATAATTCATTCTCTAGATAACTACACAAGTGCTTCATATTTATAAAAGTTCTGGGAGAAAGACATTCAGTGGAAATTTATTATGGAGTTCTAAACGGAAACATCATAAACTGTGATTCAATCGAGGATCTATTGCCACCAGTACAACGACTTTATCCGACATCATCGCCTCCATATTGGAACGTCATCGAGATTCGAACCTGGATTCAATTAGAACTGTTTAGTGATAGCACTTATATTTTTCAATTGTAGGATTAAATTTTGGATTATATTTACAAACCGTAAGTCCTATTTCATATTTTTACATTGTTTTCTAGGGAAATAAATACTTTGTTAAAATTTACAAAGCTTGTTGACTTCACTCTTTTCTTTTGTTACATTTGTACGAGCCTACACGTAACACGGGAAATATGCACTTCGACTTGTATACATCTACCAAGAATCATCCTGATCCGACATTGGTGTATTTTTGACAATGTCTTGAGAATAGTTTCTTTTGCTTTGCTAATTTCGTCATTATTAATATCGATATCGTTACGATTTAGAATTGTACCAGAGCTCTGTGAATCCACGGTCCGATGATTTTCGATTAAGTGTTAAAATTAAAGTTGCATTGAAAACAATAACCGCTTTAAATCGGGCGGTACCAGAATGTCGTAACATTGACATAAAGTTAGGAATCATTTTTTCTAGATGTTAACTATCGTCTTTACCGGCTGTTATGTTTATGAAAAAGTTGCCAGGTGATTTTCAAAACCATGAGTGTCACGGAATTGTATAATTCTCTCTATTTATCAAATACGTGTACTCGGGTTTCGTTTTTGTGTACAACGATACCCGAGGGTGATTTTTGTATATTGTACATTATTTCGAAACAGTGAGTTCGGTTCATTCTATGCCGCACGTGTGAAGTGCTTTCGATAGGAAAAAGCGAATTTTTCCAGCCCACAGACGATGTAGGCTACATCGTCTGTGTATAAATGCCTCACCGTAAAGTGATATCTTCACATTACGGAACGTCTTGTCAGTAAGCAATCTACTCAGTACGGGAGCCCCCTAATTCCAAAATGTCAGATAAACAGAGGAAGAATTACAGAATCATTTGTGATTTGTTCACCTTTGTCCTTGTACTGTTTAAGGTAATTCATTTGCATTTATATTTGTTGCATTTTTAGGTTCGTGCGTATTATGTTAATATGTCCAATATTTGGATCTTACACGCGCACGTATTAATCAATATTCTTTCTCATTCAGATCATACATCAATAAACATTGTATATGTATCGCCATCAAAAGTGTTCTGTTGTAAATCCGAAATCCCAACTCGGTTATCTTGTTACAAATGGTGTCAGAAGTGGGATCATCTCGGATTTAGCAGAGCACTATCATTGTTTCATTATTCTTGCATGATTTTTTGTGTCTTTCAGACGTTCTTGACAAGACGGTGAGGTTAAGTAGCCATTTAACATTACTTTATTTTTTGTACACATTTCACGTATGTGTTGCCTTCCGAGAAGGAAAATACGGTTTGTTTGTTTAAATTATAGGAATTACGCCTTTTGGTATAATACTACACTTTAAGTTGGTCTTATCAGATTTTGAAATGTCATCAATGAAAGAACTTGTGGAACTGGGGAAATAGTTTGGCTACGAGGGGGAATCTCTTAGAACTTTTGTTCGTGAAGAACAGGCTAGGGAAAGGGAGCAGAGGGAAATAGAAAGGGAAGCCAAGCGGGAGTTAATAGAATTAGAAAAGAAGGCAGAAAGGGAGAAACTGGAGATTAAAAGGGAAGCCGCAGAAAGAAAAATGGCTTTCAAAAAGGAGATGATAGAGTGAGAAAAGCAGGCCGAGAAGGAGAAGGTAGAATTAGAGAAGGAGAACATAGAGTTAGAAAACCAGGCCGAAAAAGAAAGGATAGAAAAAGCAAGCTGAAAGGGAAAAGGTACAACTACTAACAGAAGTAGAAGATAGGAAATTTGAAAGGGAAAAGGAAAAACAAATGAGGTTAGAAGCTTTGGAGATAGAAGACAGAAATAGGGAGAGGGTATATCAAAGAAATTCTGAGCTATTGCAAACCAAAAGGGAGGGGGAACATGATTTTAAACTGAGAGGTCCAAAATTGCCCCTAATTTAAGACGACAAAGACAACATGGGTAGTTATCTAAATAGGTTTGAAAGGTACGCCACTGTACAAAAATGGAAAAAAGACGATTGGTCGCTCCTTCTTAGCGCGTTGCATAAGGGTAAAGCATTAGACGTGTATTCTCGTTTATCCGCCGCCGATTCGCTAAATTACCTCGCGTTGAAAGAAGCATTTCTGAGGAAATACGAGCTAACCGAGCAAGGGTTTCGCAAAAAGTTTAAGTATAGCATACCCGAGAGAGGCGAGACATTCACCCAGTTCGTCAGTAGGACGTGCAATTACTTGCAGAGATGGGTGGAATGTGGTAAAGTCGTTAAGACATTTGAGGGTCTTGTCGATTTCTTGCTTCGGGACCAGCTATTAACAACTTGTGGCAAGGAGTTATATTTATTCTTGAGGGAAAGGTCCTTCACGACTATATATGACATGGCCACACAGGCGCACTTATTTGCTGAAGCTCGGGGAGGTTCTCAGAATGTCATCTCGCGAGACGGAAAAAGTGGGAATCAGGCTAAGGACCAAAAACCCAAGGAACCTGAAAAACCTGGTAGGGATAACCAGGGAAAGCATAAGGACAAGCAATGTTTCACTTGCAAGGAGTGGAGTCATATTTCCCCCAATTGTTCTAAATGGAAGGGATCAGTCCAGAAAGTAATGGTGGCCATTGAAGGTAGACAGTCGGTTGATGAAAAACTCGATGTTTCCAAGCAGGCTAACAGGGAAGCAGTGTACGAGCCAATGGTGCGTGCAAGGATCGGTCGCGACACTATCCAATCGATCGGCACGTGTATTTTTCCAGAAGCAAAAGTACCAACGGCGAATGGTACCGTCAACGGACAGCAGGTGACCGTTTTACGAGACACAGGGTGCGCTAGTGTAGTCGCAAAAAGGGGCCTCGTCCGCGATGAGCAATTGCTTGGATTTAAATCGCCTTGTATGCTACTGGACCAAACAATCGACCACGTTCCGGTTGCAAGGATAGTTATCGAAACGCTTTTTCTGACCGGAACCGTTGAAGCATTGTGCATAGCCAATCCGATCTGTGAACTTACGATTGGCAATGTACAGGGATCTAGACTCCCAACCATGTCTGACTTTCGATTCCCGATCATCCAAGCAGTGGAAACAAGAGCTCAGGAAAAGGAAGATAACAAACTTCTACGTAAATTAAAAGTACCGGAAGCCATTACTGATATCTCTCGCGAAGAATTTCTGAACGAACCAGAACGTGACGAGTCTTTAAGCGCGACCGCGGAGAAAATGTTATCGGGTACTGTGAAGAGCTATAAGAACGGAGGGTCATCTAGATTTCTACATCGTAATGGTTTCATGTATAGAGAGTATACTACGCATGATGGTAGGAAGTGCTTGCAACTAGTCGTTCCCCAGAAATTTAGGTCGCACGTACTCAGGGTGGCGCACGAGTCGGGTTTGGCAGGCGATTTGAGTATGAATAAAACCACGGTTAAAGCATTGAGAGAATTCTATTGGCCTGGTGCCAATAGCGATGTAGCGCGGTTTTGTCGTTCGTGCGAGGTTTGTCAGAAGATGATCTCAAAGGAATTGGACTACATCATTGGCATGGATGGTAGGTCCAATATGCAGAAACTCTACGTAGAAAGACCCAGTCAGACAATTGATAAAGGGGTCTTGAATGTAGTATGTGTAGCGGTGATAGAGGATAGACCGTGTGACGAATCGGAATTCGTCTCCAGTACCGAAATTCACCTTGAATACCTCATTGACGTAGGGAAAGAAGGTATAAATCAGACCAATGTATGCCCGGATTTATTCGAGGGTCAGCGTACGCAGATCTTATAGGTTTTGTCCAAATACCCGGACGTGTTTACGGACAAACCAGGCCGTACTGGATTGATTCAACACGAGATCAAGTTGAATACCTCAGAGCCGATTAGGATTAAAGGATATCCAAAACCCTTTAATGCGCGGGAGTGATCGAACTTTCCAGTTCCCAATACTCGTCCCCCGTTGTATTAGCCAGAAAGAAAGACGGGACAAACCGTTTTTGCATTGACTTTCGGCAAGTGAATAAAATCACCGTGTTCGATGCAGAGCCAATGCCAGATATAGAAACCTTATTTTCAAAGTTGGCAGGTCACACATACATTTCCAAGTTAGACCTTACCAAGGGTTATTGGCAGGTACCAATCGCTGATAATGCCTGCGAGTTAACGGCATTCGCGACGCCCAAAGGTCTTTATCAATTTAAAGTCATGCCTTTCGGTCTAGTCAATGCCGGTGCGTCGTGTGTTCGTCTCATGCGCACACTATTAAACGGTATGGAAAACGTCCATAGTTTTGTAGATGATATCTTTGTTTATACATCTACCTGGGATGAACATGTCAAGGTATTAAGGGATTTGTTCGAAAGACTTCAAACTGCTAATCTTACAGCTAGGCCCACCAAATGTAGCATAGGATATTTTAACGTAGATTGTTTGGGCCATCTTGTAAGTGGACTAGGCCAGTTGAAACCTCACCCAGACAAAACAGGAACAATCAGAGATGCACCTAGACCAGAAACCAAGAAACAAGTAAGATCTTTCCTAGGTTTAATTGGATTTTACAGGAAATTTTTTCCAAATTTTGCAGCTATTGCCAGCCCATTAACAGACTTGACCAGGAAAGGGCAACCGAATAAGTTCCCTGTGGTGTGTGCCAGGAAAAAGCGTTTAACGCTTTAAAACAGAAACTGATAAGCGCACCAATCTTAAAGTTGCCTGAATTGAACAAAACATTTGTGCTGAGGACTGATGCGTCCGATACGGGACTTGGGGCTGTTTTGCTACAGGAGCAAGAGGGGATGAAATTGCTCATTGCTTATGCATGTAGGAAAGTGCTCTCCAGGGAGAAAAACTACTCCGTGATTGAGAAGGAGTGCTTAGCCTTAGTATGGGGATAGGAAAATTCCATACACACCTTTTCGGGAGGGAGTTTGTCTTATAAACAGACCATCAGCCGCTCTTATACTTGAACAAACCAAAGGTCGCCAACGCAAGACTGATGCGTTGGGCGTTGTCTTTGCAACCTTATAGTTTCCGAATTGAGGCGATCCGAGGGTCGGAAAATGTGGGTGCTGATTTTTTAAATAGAGTGTAATTAGCAGATCATTTCCTTTCAGAATTCCAAATTGGATGTTTTAATTATGTTCGCATTGCCTGATTTTTCTAAAAGTGTTACCACTTTTTTAAGGGGGGAGGTATTGTCACGGAATTGTATAAATCTCTTTATTTATCAAATACATGTACTCGGGTTTCGTTTTTTGTGTACAACGATACCCGAGGGTGATTTTTGTATATTGTACATTATTTCGAAACAGTGAGTTCGGTTCATTCTATGCCGCACGTGTGAAGTGCTTTCGATAGGAAAAAGCGAATTTTTCCAGCCCACAGACGATGTAGGCTACATCGTCTGTGTATAAATGCCTCACCGTAAAGTGATATCTTCACATTACGGAACGTCTTGTCAGTAAGCAATCTACTCAGTACGGGAGCCCCCTAATTCCAAAATGTCAGATAAATAGAGGAAGAATTACAGAATCAAACGACCGGAAACGAAACGGACTTTGAATTAAGGCCATGGAGGAAGAATATTAATAGAAATTAATGAAATACAAAAGAAATGAAATACAATATGCGATGATGAGACTTCTTCCTGTTGAGCAGGGAGAAATGACAGATCGACAAAATTGCGATATTGAGACTCCTTCCTGTGACCAGGGAGAAAGGACACTCGCCATGCTGTATGGATTAAAAGATGACTTAGCGCAATGGAAAACGGACTTACGATTCAGAAATGTTTAAACAATTTAAATGAATGCGAAGAACACTTATTAAACAGTTTAATATTATTAATTTAACTTTACCAATAAATATTATAGCTAAATTTTCAAAATTTACTGATTACGATTAAATTGACTAAACTAAACAATTATTCATGTATTACTTTAATAAATTATTATTAAATTATTAGTAAACCTAACTATAGCCACTTAATATTATATTTACGATCAAAATTGTCATTCATGTATTAGTCAAGAAACTCGTGGCACATGAGCTGGTGTTCACGTGATCGCGAAAGCGTAGTGTGAATGCTGCTTGTGCCTAATTAAGATCTTAAACATCCTATGCGCAAAGCAGAAACAGTATAATAGATATCTATTTATTAACACTATAAAAATATAATTAATAGAAATTAAATATGAATTTAATTTGGGTTTAATTTATTAAACTTTAAACTTATAGGAAACTATGATTATGAATTAAATAACAACTCCAGAAATTTGATATATTAGAAGAAATAAAAGATTTGAATGGTGTATAAACCCTTACTCAAAATTTAATAAAAACGAAATCTAATAAAATTAATGCAAGAAACACACACATATGGAAAAAAAACATGAACACATAAAATACTTTAACTTTTGTCACAAGGGGGTTACTCAAACGATGTCTGGTCTGAGAGTAACCACACCAATAAAACTTAGGGACTTGCACATCTTCAGCTGTAGAGGTATGTAATCTATTAATTTCTTATGTATATTATTTCTTTTGCATATTGTAAGTTACAGCTATTGTACTACTACGTTTATTTTTGTACATTTTCTGTGTAGCTTTGGCTTGCGTGGTATAATGCAATACTTTCTATTCTTGTTTGTGACTTAGTAAAAGATTTACATTAACAATATTAAGTTGCATCTTATTAAGAAACGTTTAGTACCATAGGAATCTTATCGGACACGGGTTCACTTCTGAACCCGTTTATTGTTTGTACTATTGTACCGATAGTGATTTGTATAACTTACCGTATATAACGTCATTACGTTTTATCCTATATGCCGTGTCATAAGTAATACACGGTGTTGGATGTATTTTCAGCTGACCAGAGTGACTAGAGTGATCCATGGTGATCGTAGTCGTGGTACCAGCTATAGAGCTAACCATAGAAATTGACCACAGCAGCCGTAGAGCTGAGTGAACAGTGTTGCTGGTCGAATAGCAGGTGATTGGGCGTAGCAGAGCGGATTGGTGGGCGCTGATTGCTTGATTGACCAAGGAATTGAATGGTGGTCGGTGACTACCTAAAATACTTGCTTGATTGACCGGTGTGACTGGTAGCAAAGTCTGATTTTGACGGGTGTTTTTTGTGTTACTCCATGCATGTAATCTTTTAGCTGTGGGCTAATTTTGGGGTTTTGTTATACCCATTGTTTTGGGAGTGTATAAGATATTTTTGTATGATATCTCTCCAATCAATTCATCATTTTACTATTTGAGTAAAACCATATCTCATTTGACATTAGTTGAGTGACTACATCATTTTTACTATTGAGTAAAACACCCATTATTTTCGTCGTCTGAAATTGCTATGATTTGTTCGCCTTTATCCTTGTACTGTGTAACGTCATTCATTTGTATTTATATTTGTTGCATTTTTAGGTTCGTGCGTATTATGTTATTTTGTCCAATATTTGGATTTTACACACGAATGTATTAATCAATATTCTTTCTCATTCAAATCATACATCAATAAACATTGTATTTGTATCGCCATCAAAAATGTTCTGTTGTAAATCCGAAATCCCAACTCGGTTATCTTCTTACAATGAGAGCGTTTATTAAACTTACACTCAGGCGCTTGTATTTGCTGCGCAATTTCAGCAGTCTTAGTGACAATGACGTGTGCAATAAAAGATGGCGACGTTCTTGTTGCGAATATACTTGGCTCCTTCAGTAGCAACACGACGACGGTTTTGTTCATTATCAACTGCAATAATATTCATCCTAAGCATGTTGGCTTTACTTGCACCTCTTGGGATTCGTATATTACGCTCAAGTGCAAATTGTTTTAGTAGTTATTGCGTTGCATTTGCAGGCGACTGTAATTGATCTGGGGAAATTGATACACAGTTGGAGGTGGTTCATTTGGAAACCTCAACAATTCAAATAAGTCGGCTTGGTATTCTCATTCCACTTTAAAAACATTGGCAAGCCATGAACGTTTACAAAATTATCAAAGGAATCACTGACCTAAGCATAATAACGATCAAGTAGCTGGCCGCAGATTTTTCTTTGTAAAACCTTTGAAAATCATCAAAGCAAACCACTTTAATACGTCTCTGGATCGTTTTTAATATTTTTTTTTTTTTTTTTTTGGTTGTTTTCTGGCAATTATTTTGAATTGTTTATTACACAATGGTGCATACACTTGCTTGTGGTGGTTACATTAGTAATCATCAGGTTATGGGGAATAGAAGGCCTTTGATCTATATCAAAACCCGAAGTCCAAACTATCCATTAAGACACTACTATTGTTAATTAGTCACACTGGCTTGATACCTGTTTACGTAAGTCTGAGAAGCCATAGCTGACCAAGGTATGAAAAGGGGGATTGTCCTGGCGGAAAATGGGCACTTAAAGGAGAGGCGTTACACACACACACACACACACACACACACACACACAAGACACGGGAGTTAAAACAGACTTAGGGCAGCAATTACTATTTGCATATTATGGACTTCAATGAGAATGCATTTAAGTAAGTCAGACTGCAAGAGCTCTTATGAACAGGAATGCTTCCAAAGAGATTCTATAAACCTTGCTTTTATAATAGTTTGGTGAAGTTAACAGTCTTTGAATAACAAATGGATAATTTGTCTCTTGAACGAAATGCTGACGAATGGAATGGTTTCCTCGCTTTCTTTCTTCTAACACTAAAATCTGGGGAGGGCGATGGGTATATTTGCATGAAATAGACAAGTTACTTCACAGTATATGTTCAGAGTTCCAAGTTGCTATTAAAATGGTCACATTGTGAGTACAATTTGTCATCTGGTAGCATGTTAATAAATAAGACATTTTACTTTCTCCTATCAGCTTCCCTATTTCTATGTTGCTTATGAATGTTCCTGTTGTCCTGGATGATTATGACTAGTATATAATTTTTTTTTTTTACAAAGTTATCCTTTTAGTAAACATCAGTTAAAGCTTTTGCTATGGAATTATTAGGACAGAATTTTTGAGTAAAAATAATAACATTGAAATTTTCTCTAAATTGTATTTAAACTAATTTTTCATTGGATTAATTTTTCATTGGATTATATTGGAAGTAATTTCCACTAAAATATATTGAGATTAACTTTATTATTTCATATTACAACTATATACTATTACGCCCTTACAAGCAAGTGCAAATCCCCCCCCCCCTCCGTGACATACATTGTATGCTAAGTCAGCAAAACAGTACATCGTTGCAAAATTCTTAACATTCTTTTCTGACTGAGTAAGCTATGATTCAACCGTTTTCCTGAGACGAATAAAATGCTGATCAGGCGGATTATGACGTAATGAACACATTCGCTTCCATTAGGATAGACTGAAGCCTCTTTCTGGTTTGAGACGATACACTTAGGTACTAGCGCTTTTACCAAATTTGGCCAGCAACATCCTTAAACCAGTGTAAAAAGCGCTGGGCTGCCTGTATTTTCAGTTCGTTCGTCCCAGAATCAGAAAGGCTTCGTCTATCTTCTTACAGGTAAGAATCGTTTGTGTTCGTAAATTTCTTTAAAGAATAAGTACTTTTAAAGTTAGAGATTTCTATGGTAAACTTCATAGTTTTGTAACATTCTTGTGAGTTCTCTTTTTATTTTATATTATAATGTAATGGAATGTTTAATTGTTTTTAAGAATTTATATTCATTTGTATTTGTGGTAATCATTATTTAAAAAAAAAGACGAATTCGCTACCAACCTCATGTCTAAGATTTAATTTGGGAATAAAATATTCTTTAAGTAATAAAGAATAATGTTTAGTAATCTATTTCAAATTAGTATTCTAATTTAAATTTAGCAAAATATATTTCTTCAAAACGATTGTTGCATCAATCGCAACTATTTTATACTCTTTGATTTAGTTCAGATGTAATTATCTGTGTTATATTCTAAAATGCAGAAATTACACAAATATATGAAGTTGGTAAGCTCGAAGGAAAAGTATAATATGTATTTTATGTATCTTTCAAATTAAAGGCTTCATAAAGTGTATCTTTAGAATGTAGCATTATATATCTATATATATCAATTATATAAATAAAGATCGTTCGTCCCAGAATCAGAAAGGCTTCGACTATCTTCTTACAGCGATCCCGTACCTCACTTCCCCAGATGTAACCGTATCTACACCATTATGCATGACACCTTATCCTTAAGAGAGCCGAACTTTCTTCTCTCTCTCTAGTCATGGGCCAAGGCATCTCTTAAAGTTACGAGTATTTCCTTCTCATAGCAGGGAATGAGAAGAAGGTTATGATAACAACAAACTTTTTATAGCAGAATTATAATCTTTCGAGACAATCAGCACGTGGTTTCCCTACAGTATCAATCCCTGAAGGGACTGTGATAATTGATCAAATGCTGGTACCATGACATTGTTTTAAGAAATCAAACTGGTCTGCATAGAAGGGAAAACATAGAACCAGTGTATTCGTATATACTGGCCTCGAGGACTCACGGTGTTAATTAAACACCTATAGCTAACCGATGGAAGCACCATCATATTTAATATTCAATGAAGGTTAATTTCTAAATGCTCATTATTCAACATATATTTTTCAGTATAGACCCATCCTTGACGCAAGTTATTATGTAGAAAAAAACATATGAGCCGTGGCATTTGATTGACCAGCATGTCTCTGAAATATGTTTTTAATTCTGCACTTAAAATATCGGCTGCACTTTTTCCGCTATGGGTGTTACAATGTAAAGTCTGTAAAAAGAGTGAAATTCCATCAATAGGGCATTGGATCCTTTTCAGTTATAAATAGGATAGTTGTCGAAATATTTTTATGCAAAGTTAGCTTTTCGTTACCAAACAATTGTGGCACTCCAGACCAATATATACTCTATATAATGTTCAACCATTTCCAGACTGTGTTTTTTTTTTTTTGGGGTTTTTTTGTTTTGTCAAAGATTCAAAATTATATCGAACGATCAACAGCGAAAGGTTAGAAGGATTATCAAAAGTCAGTCCAGATTGCTTAAGTGTGAAATCATAAAACTGATATGTCATGAACAGTGAACATTCTAAAGATTCGTATGGTACAAAAGTAGATATACATTTCAAGAAGACACGTAGTTCACTCTCAACACGAGGAATGCCGACGTCGGTTGAAGTTGAGGTACGTTTTCTTAATAAATGAATCTATCTAATCACATTCGTCAAGTGTAGTGTGCCTCTCTTCATTTTTTAAAATAAATTTATCCCTACTTGAACTGACTTTCGCATTCTTCTGCTACAACTGCATTTCAACAAACTTAAATATTTGGTGTCATCGGAACTTGAAAACAGATCCTCTTGCTTCTGGCAGGATTTGATTCTATCAGTTGACATGGAAACTGGTTTAGAGCATCATTTGTGCTGGCAGTGATACGTGCCACCACAACATCATAAATTGCAGGGGGGGGGGACATCTTATATTAATAGCCGCTCCTAAGGGCGAGATGGACCTGATTTGTAGCCATCACCCTCAAACAGCAACCCTAACAGAGAAAACAGTGATACTCATCGTGACATCAACTTACAACAACTATATAACGTTCCTCAGTTCATAAGGCAAGCCACTTATATTGTATAAACAAGTACAGGCGCGCTACTACGTGTCGGTGTTTGACAGCTGAATTGGGGTACCGTTCATTATGAATCGCACCACACCTCCATTCTTCGAAAATATTATGGTCATGATACGAATGCCCAACCACGAAAAGGTAAAGGTTAATACATTTATACTGTAATGGAAGGTATGACATTAGTGAACTTTAACCTTAAGATCAGCAAAGGCTAAATATGATTGAACTATTTATGTAACTGACCTATAACTCAACATGTGAATATGACTACAAAATAAGCGTATAATGAGTTTATATATATATATATATATATATATATATATATATATATATATATATATATATATATATATATATATATATACCTGGATAAATAAATCACGATTGAGCGTACATGTACTTTAGTTTTTATGTAATTCTTGCATTTTTGTTGTACTTATTATTAATGTCCACATTCCTGCTTGTAATAATAATAATAATATCAGCAACAATCATAATGATGAGAAAAGCTACGAGGAAGCATAACAAACACAAACAGAAGGCAGAGATTGCCTGAACGTTTCGCTCATATGTTGCTTGTATTCTATTTATACGCATGAAGGTGAACATATTTAAAAAGTCTGTATTCCATTGTTGAGGAATAATACATAAATGAAAAACTTTAATCAAAACCTTAAGAAATATTGATGGCGACAACGCTACAGGAAACGTGACAGTTATATCTGACTTTCATCTAACAACAATATGTTCCATACCTCCATTCTCGACCGGACATAACGTTCACGACAACTTAACCTATTGATACACAGATTTATTTTACGTATTAATCATTGTTCAAGAGCCATAATTACTTATCAGTAGCCTCGAACAGTGATATAGAAAACTCGAAACCAATACATGCTATGAGCATTAGGGCATAGGTGCATTAGGACCTGTTAATATGAAAAACACACATTAACTCTGTCCGTGACATAAGGAAGCAAATATATTTAAACTGTCTGCATTTCAGTGAGGTGTTCTAATCGTCTTGTTGAAAAGCCACACAAAAGATAACTTTATTTTTTTAAATGTCAGATTTTGGGAAAATATATTTGTTATTCAAATGAGCACGTGATATTTGTGTCACCGATAGAGTGCACCTGATACAGGTAATGCAACAGTAATAAGGAAAATAGTTTCAGGCATTTCGTGTATCGTGCTGGTAATAAGACGTTTTAAAATAAAGTATAAATGGCCCTAATTTATAGTAGAAAGGATTGATTGGGAAAAGAATATATATCGATATCGTCAATTGTCTTAAAACAACTTTAGAGTTGAAATAGTTCAATAGCAAAATGAGAGAGAGAGAGGGAGAGAGAAAGAGAGAGAGAAAAAAAAAACAGACAGACAATCAGAGTAAAAGTTCATGTTTCGTAGACTCTGGTTTCTTTAAGAGAGATCTTTATATCTTTGTATTGCAAAGTCAGAAACATGACCAGGGGCTCTGCTTCAAATTACTGTACTTTCCTTTCTAGGTAACTCGAGCTGGCAATACGATGTCTTAAAATAAAGCATAAATGTCCCACATATATAGTAGAAACCGTTGATTGGGAAAAGAATATATATATATATATATATATATATATAGAGAGAGAGAGAGAGAGAGAGAGAGAGAGAGAGAGAGAGAGAGAGAGAGAGAGACCAATAGAGAGACATGGAAACATTTCATGTTTCCAAGATTATATGTTTTCTTTAAGAGAGAACATTATATATTTGTATTGCAAAATCAGAAAAGGATTAGAGGCTAATATTCAAAAGACTGTGCTTTCTTATCTCGGTAATAAGCTTACGATTGCAAAGTAAAATAATTCTTGTTTGACAGAGGTGAAAAGACAAAGTTAAATCGATCTTTTTTAGATGTTTTATACTGTCGTGTGAATTATCGATCTCCTTCGATTCTGGTGTATCTTATTCCCTCCCTATCCTACCACAACCAGTCATGTTTTAGTGCTATTTACATGTAACCTAATCTTAGTGCAAATTATATTGTATCTAAGTCACATATTATATAAATACAGCATATGTTTTTTAAAACAATCCTGCCATCCAAACTGAAACATGATATTGAAGCTGTTTGTATGATATTTGACCTGTTTTTATGAATTTAGGTAACTATTCCATAGTATCAGCCTACCAGAAAAATTCGACTGGTAGCTCAGTATTGTCTTGTCATATTGGTTACGAATGGTGAAGACAAGCAGACTGGTTCAAATCCTGCCATCAGATCTGCCACAGTAAGTTGCAGTCGTTTATGACTGGGAACTGCAATATATTCTGCTTCCGTCAGTACCATATAACGCGTAGTGTCATATTGTACTTTCGCAAGAGTTCATAACTAGCTTCCATGCCACATCATAAAGGAATCAATATTATATACAACGTGCAGTATTACTGAAGTCCGACCGCTTTAATTTATTTCTTCATAAAATATCTTACTTACGTTTGAATATAAACTATGATATTTATCACGGAATTGTGTGTATCTAACATCAATGCATTATATATTAACGGAAACACACTCGGTTTTCATTGTCGCCTACAGCGTCACCTGAAGGTGGATCTTGTAATAGCTTGGATATTTCAAAATACTGAGTTCGGTTCAACCACTGATGCCTGCAATGTGCCTGCAGTTTGAAAACCGATTACCTCGAGCTCCCTGTCAGTAGATTTGGCCATAACAAAAGCATTTTCGATGTAAATTCTCGCTGTATTATCAAAATATAAAGGAGGGTTGTCCAGTTTACAGAAGCAATATTTAGCTGCCGAGTTGTTTCACGGGGAGTAGAAGTATAGGGGTGTTTCGTTTAACCTGGATGGTGGTATTGACTCGTAATATAATATTGATTTGCTCGAAGTGGGGGACCAAAGCTTCTGGACCAACGAGTCTGTAGGTTGAAAGGTTTCTCTAGTAATCTTAGAGCAAACTAGGAAGATGAAAAAGGACTAGATAGACTAAGTCATGGTACATATGTTATATACCGCACTACTCCTGGGTTTCAGTATTAGCATTAAGAAATAAACGCATTTTTTAATGGCAAAGAGACTTGATTACATGAAAAAATTTCGACATTTAAGCGAATGTTTGCAAAAGAGATGAAAAGCAAACGATGAAGGGTTATTTGCGATAGAAATTGTTATAGCCTCAGGTAAAGAACTTTCCGAAATAAGTATGTAGGATAAATGAAAAAGTTAAAACCTCTGTCAAACAAGAACTCGATTACGTTGCAATGGTAAGCAAGTTACCTAAATAGGAAAGTATAGTAATTTGAAGCAGAGCCCGTAATCATTTTTCTGACATAGCAATACGAAGATATAAAGTTCTCGATTAAAGAAACCGCAGGGTCTTGGAAACATAAACATTGACTCTGTCTGCCTGTTTCTATCTATTTATATCTGTGTGTGTGTGTGTGTGTGTGTGTGTGTGTGTGTGTGTGTGAGAGAGAGAGAGAGCAAAGAGGTTATTATAAGAAAATAGTTTTTCAGCAAAAAAGTATATTCTACTCGGTTTAAAACCGGCTACATCATATCAAAGACTTATCAAAATGGTACAAAAAGGTCCCTCGCTTGGCTCTCAGCATTAAGATGCTAGGGTTAGACCTAGTCGACCAATTGTCAGGATAATGTGACTGGGTGGGACAGAATGCTACATCTATCTATCTCTGTGTGTGTGTGTGTGTGTGTGTGTGTCTGTGTGTGTGTGTGTGTGTGTGAGCAAAGAGGTTATTAGAAGAAAATATTTTGTCAGCAATATAGGTATATTCTACTCGGTTTGAACACCGGCAAAGTTATCCCTAAGACTTATCAAAAGGTACATACAGCTGCCTCGCTTGGCGCTCAGCATTAAGAGGTTAGGGTTAGAACTGGTCAGGATAATGTCAGGGTAATGTGACTGGGTGGGACAGCATGCTACGTGTCTGCGGCATGATGCCCCAGTGCTAGACATCACTATAAACTGCCACACTGCAGCCATCGAAACAATATGACTGAAAATTAAAGCTAAGTTAAAAATCCAAATCACACACACATATTCTACTCATTTAATAGGAATCTTATTATATGTAGAGCTAACGCGCTTTGCAATTTCTTATCGCAATAATTCCACTCTAAAGTTGTTTTGAGGCAATTCACGATATCTGTATATATCCTTTTCCCAATCAATCCTTTTTCCCATATATGTGGACATTTATACTGTATTTTGAAAATTCTTATTGCGAGCACGATACACGGAATGCTTAAAAACTATTTTTCTCATCACTGTTGCATTACCTTATCTGGTTGTCTATATCGGTGACACAAATATCGCTATATATCGGTGACACAAATATCCCTTGCTCATTTCAATAACAAATATATTTTCCTACAGTCTAAAAACTAAGTTTATCTTTTGTGTGGCTTTTCAACAAAACGGTTTGACCACCTCACTGGAATGCAGATAGTTTAAATATATTTGCTTTTGTATGTCCCTTATCTAGTTAATGTGATTTGTCATAGTAAATGGTCCTATATCGTATTGCGTTACTGCGTAAAAATAAAGACCTGAATAATAGTCATGACATTACAGTTTTTCTGCAGTGAAAAGTCTCGATAATGCACCTATGCCCTAATGCTCATGGCATGTATTGGTGTCGAGTTTTCTGTATCACGAATCGAGGCTATTAATGAGAAATTATGGCTCTTGGACGATAAATCTGTGAATTTATAGCATAAGTTATCGTGAACGTTGTGTCCGGTCGAAAATGGAGATATGGCGCATATTGTTGTCGACCCGACGTTATTGCTAGATGGAAGTCTAACATTACAGTCAAGTTTCCTGCGGCGTTGTCGCCGTCAACATTTCTTAGGGTTTTGATTAAAGGTTTTCATTATTATATTATCTCTAAACAATGGAATACAAACTTTTGAGATATGTTCACCTTCAAATATATAATCGAATACAAGCAACGTGTGCGTGAGACTTTCTGGCAGCCCCTGCCTTTTATTAATGTTTGTTATGCTTCTTCGTCGCTTTTCTCATCATTTTCATTGCTGCTGATATTATTATTATTATTATTATTATTATTATTACAAGCAATACGTGAATATTAATAATAACAGCAACAACAACAAGAGCAACAATATTTTGACGTTATATATGCCAGTTGTACGTTCGTTGGGGAGATAGATTCTGAAAGTCGGGATATTATAAAGCAGGGATTTAATTTAAACTTCAAAATCAAACATTAGAGACATACCAGTTTTCTGCGCATACGGACTAAGGTTTCGTTTCATATTTATAAGGGTTAAACGGATTAAATAATCCTCAGTGAGAGTGTAACTGTGGCAGTCAAATACGTTCGAAGAACAGAGGTTTGGTGCGAGTCATAATGGACTAAAACCAGATAGAAGATTATCAAGGCAATCTCGATGATCACATTTCTTCTAGCTGAGGCATTGTATGTATTGCTTGCCAAAATTACGTGTATTTTTATATTATCAGCTGGTGGACTATAATATAAGTTTGATTGAAAACTTCAGGCTATACATAGCTATCGTATTCATGCGTAACTGTCCATGTAGATACTACTGAATTATATGTGTTCTGTGTGATTTAAACAACGGCGTAAGGGCTTGAAGGTATTGTTATTTTTCAAAAGCAAACAATCGAAACATCATTCGTTTTCACTGTTTGATGGAAAGCATAGTGTGATTGTATTAGGAGTGCAATAACTTGCCTTGATACCTTGCCAATTGATCTATACGAGTATAATCACGTCTGTTTATGTCTGACATTTATTATGAAGATGACGTGTTCACTGCTTCCGTATGAATTCTCAGCTTTTCCTATGCCAATGCTATTATTTCACGGTACCCCAATTCGGCTGTCAAACACCGACACGTAGAAACTTGGCTATACTTATTTATACAATATAAGTTGTTTGCATGTTGGACTGAGGAAAGTTATAGAGTTGTAGAAGTAAGTTGATTTTGTCATAATCAGTATCAATGTTTTCTCCAGCCTTCCACGAAACATGTCCCTAAGGGACCTACCATTTAATTTTTAGGGTTAGGGTTGCTATTTGTAAGTTGGTGCTACAAATCAGGTCCATGTCACTTTTAAGTGGGCCTATCAATGCAAGATGTACGCACTAATATTTATGATTTTGTTGTGGGGCGTCTTACTGCCAGTATAAATGATGCTTTAAACCAGTTTCCCTGTCAAATGATGCAATCAGATCCTGCCAGAAGCAAAAGGATGTGTTTTCAATTTCCGTTGACACCATATATTGCAGTTTGTTGAAATGTAGTCGTAGCAGAGGAATGGGAAAATCAGTTAAATTAGGGAGACATTTATTTAACCAAATGAAGAAATGCACACTACACTTGGCGAACGTGATTAGATAGATTTGTTTATGAAGAAAACGTAACTCAACTTCAACAGTCGTTGGCATTCCTCGTCTGGAGAATGAACTACTTGCCTTCTCAAAAGGTACATATACTTTTTGTAGCACACAGAACTTTACAATGTTCACTGTTCATGACATATCAGTTTTATAATTTCACACTTAAGTAATCAGAATTGACTTTTGATAATCCTTCTAATCTTTCGCTGTTGATAGTTCGAGATAATTTTAACTCTTCAAACAAATTTAAATCAAATCGTTTTCAAACATTTCACCATCATATAACCTAGTCCTTGGCATGACCATTATGTGGAAGCTTACATTATTGCACTAAAAGTCTTATCAAGCATTCAAGTAAGTGGCATCAATATTCATTATTCAGACATATTTTTCTAGGACTCAGGGTACTAATTATATAAAATACGGGAACCAGCTACTAATTAGGTGAACATCAAATAGAGTATATATGGGTCTTGAGAGCCATAAATTGTGTGATAACAAAAAGATAACTTTAAATAAAAAATATTTTGACAGCTATCCTATTAATAACTAAAAAGAGCATATGCCCTATTGATGGATTTTCAGACTTTTCACAGCCTTGACTTTGTAACACTCATAGCTGAAAACAGCATCTGATATTTAAGTGCAGAATTAAAAATACAATTGAAACGCATGCAATTCAAACAAATGCAACGGCTCATATGGATTTCTGCACACGGGAAGTTGTGTCAAGGATGGGTCTATACTGAGAAATATAGGCTGAATAATGAGCACTTAGAAATTTAAAGTTATTAAATTTGATAGTGATTTCATAGGATTGCTTCTATAGGAGTTTAATTGGTATTATGAGTCCTCGAGGCTAGCATCCACGAATACACCAATACTACTTTGCAGACCGGTTTGATTTCTTGAAACAATGTCTTGGTACCAGCATTGGATCAATTATCACAGTCTGTCCATGGCAGTGATACTATAGGGAAATCACGTGCTGATTTTTATTGAACGATTATAGATGTTTCGCCAGACACTCCCCCTTTTCATAGTTTGGTCAGCTATGACAACGCAGACTTACGTAAACAGGTATCAAGCCAGTGTGACTAATTAACGATGGTAGTGTCTTAATGGATAGTTTCTATTTCGGGTATAGTTATAGATCACGGTCTTCTATTCCCTATAGCTTGATGAATACTAATGTAACCGCCACAAGCGAGTGTATGCACCATAGTGTAATAAGCAATACAAAACAGTTGCCAGACAACAACAACAAAAATAAACAAGAGGCGAATTATATTGGTTTACTTTGATGATTTTTACAAAGTTTTACATAAGAAAATTGATTATTATGATGCTTAGGTCAATGATTCCTTTGATGATTTTTGTAAACGTTCGTGGCTTGCCAATGTTTTAAATGTAATTTAGCTCAATCAAATCGCGAAAGAGCATGAATGCGAATATCAAGCCGACAAACTTGAATTTTTGAGACTTCCAAATGAACGACTCCAAATTGCGCATCAATTTCCCCTGATCAATTATAACCGCTTGCAAATACAACCTAAACAATTTGCACTTGAGTGTAATATATTAATACCAATGGTGTAAGTAAAGCCGACATACTAGAATGAATAGTATTGCAGTTGATAATGAACAAAACCGTCGCCGTATTGCTAATAAGGGCGCTGAGTATGTTCGCAAAAACGACCTCCGCCGTCTTGTTACGCACGTCATTGTCACTTAGGTAATTGAAAAAGCGCAGCAAGTACAAGTGCATCAATTTAAGTTTAATAAACGCGCTCATGGTTTTGAAACTCACGTGGCAACTATGTTAAAATCATACCAGACGGTAAAAACGACATACATTTTCTAACATATATGATTCCTAAAATCATAACGGTGTTATAACATTCTGGTGCCTTCGGAGTTAAGGAGGATATTACTCTCAATGCAAATTCAATTAAGCCACTTCATCGAAAGTCATAGGACCGTGGATTAACAGAGGTCTGGTTTAATTTTAAACTATAACGATATCGATATTTTTAATGATGAAATTGGGAAAGCAATCGAAGCTATTCTTAACACATTGGACAAAATACACCAATGCAGGATAAGATTGACTCTTGATAGAAGCTGAAGTGCATATTTCCCGATATCAACAGTTTTACCGAGTAATTTCCCTTTGTGAAAGTGCACTCCACCACGGTCAGTGATAAATGAAAAAAGGATGATCGCATATGTTTTGAATGTGCTATTTTCTTGGCGTTACATCCAGAGAGTGATAATGAAGACCAGCCATGGTAATGTCAATAATACTTGAGTGACCTCATTTAAATACTGGCGTGTGTAGAGGAGATGTAATTTACAATATGAACTAGATCAAGTCAAGACAAATATACATTCCTATAGTGATTCACAATCTGAGTTTGTATGATGACCATATAATAATGCAAGCAGTCGCGTCGGTCTCAAAGGGACCAATACGTATTTTGTCAAAACAATATGGAAAAAATATATGACATTTAAACTCGGTCAGTTATAGTTTATCGATTTGTTACAGTTTCTGAATTTGTTCGATCATTGATCAATTTAGCTACAGGAAAAATTTAAATCACTAGTCGATAGTGTACCACTAATACTGACTTGTTAAGTAGAAAAGGTATGTATCCAAACGTGCACATGAGTGTTTGGAACGAATTTAACGAATTTCAGATTCTTCCCATTGAATCATTCTATTCGTTGCTGTAGTGTGAAGGCATTTCAGAAAAAGAAAAAGATTATAAACATGCAAAAAAATGTTGGTCCTCATGAGATTGCAAACGTATGGGTGACTATCATGATTTGTATTTGAGCACCGATGTGCTATCACTCGCTGATGTATTTGAAAAATTTCGTGACAATGTTATTCATGTGTATATTTTAGACTCTGCACATTACTTCGCATCACCAACAATTTGCTTGTGATCCACATTTATCAAACCCAAAACATCAAGTGGGAATTGACTGATACTGAGTTTCATTAGCTTATCGAGCGTCCATTTCGTGGTGGAATATCACTGGAATGTCATAAATATGCTAGCGCATAGTACCCATGCATCCCTGCCCCCATATTGTTACATCATGTATCTTCAGCGGCGCAAGTTTCTAGATGGAGTGTACATTGGTTGAGATCAAATAGGCATGTTGGACTGGAGCCAGTCAACGAAATATAGTATAGTGAAAGATTTTGTGTGTGATTCGGGATCTATCGGGTAGCCGTTGGAGCTTATAGAGTAGGGGCTTGTATACTCAATTCTTATTTACTCTAAGAAAAATCCGACAAGATGTGTTTTCAAGTTTTTGAAGTTTCTGCAGTGCGATGCTGAGAAGAACCAATAGTCTGGTCTTAAAAGTACGAAGGAATACATAAGTGGTTTAGTAGCACCAACGTGAAGAAAATTGCAAATGAAGCTGCTGCGTATCAATCCCAAATATGCAGCCTTGCATATGTTCATGACATGCTGGTGTAATGAGATTACTGTCGGGGGCGGGGGGGGGGGGGACAATTGGGTTTCGAATTAACCGTTTGAATTTAATGGTGTTATTGATGATACTTATTGCTTGAGATAAAGGATGTGAATGGGAAAGTCTTTGTGTGGTGATCAGGATGGCTTCATCTTTATCTTCTGCAGCTTGTTACATGTCATCCATGTCGTCTCGTCGAAAATTCACCTCTCTACGTCCTGGAAGGTAGCTTAGGCGTCAGTTCGGAAGGTAGATTTGTATCTTTGAGTGCCAACAAAGAACAATTGGTGATACATTAGATGTCGATATAAGACACCTGAAAGCATCTTATTGTACAGAATGAAGAGAACGGTGATGAGAACAGAGCATTGTTGGACGCCAAAACGTAGGTGAACTGGGCAGGAAAGTTTTCCATTTACGGACACAATTGGTGTTTTGTTGACAAAGTAGGACTTGATCCAATGTAAGGCTGTATCGTGAATACCAAATACATGCAGGAGACGGTGAAGCAGGATATTATGGTATATTATGTCAAATGCGGCAGACAAGTTAAAAAGGATGAGTGGTTGCCACTTTATCAGTACGTAATAGTGAATGAATCAGGATGAAAATTTACTGAACGTGCCGTACTTGTTCCGATTCTCAGAACAAAACATAATTATGTGGCGAACATATGAAATATGCAGTTGTATTTACGATTAGGAATGCTAATCCGACGAGTGCTTGGATTTCACTAACAAGCAATTGAAATGAATACAGATTTGAACGATATTTGATGGTGGTCATATTGCCATCATAGTAACAAAGCGACACTCAAGTTTTTGGCTCGTCAATACTGGACCTGTCGAAGATGCTCATGTGTGCGTTTTATTATGATCGAAAACAAAACGTTTGATCAGGATCAGAATAAAATGCTTTACCGATGCCAGATAAGGTTGTTGGCAAATTGAAAGATAAATACTCGCTTAAGCCAGATGTAGAATATGTTTGAACTGGACTATAATGTACACCATTGTGGTTGGAACTTGTAAAGAAATCAGTGCGAGAAAGGTGTAAGGTGTTCCACTGGTTATCGTGCAAAACGGTATCAGGAATAATATGTGTTTGGAATGTCCTCGAGAGCGATATCAATATACACATAAAACAACTATGATTAGGTCAAAGGTTTTTATCAATGTAGGAAAGTGTGTTTGTCACCGCTTGATACCAAGCAATGGATTTATCCGGATGATATTTCCACTTAGGCGTTTGGTCAACATGCGATTGTGGATCATCTTGTGATTGATATGCTAACGTAATACAACTGATCTTGGCAACAATTCCGTATTCACTGGAACGCTTGGCAATTCCTACAAATGAACTGTATGGTGGTTTTGCTGCTCTTTCATTATCAGGCACCACATATTAACACGCTGATTGTCGTAGCCAATCGGTTCTGTTTGAAATTGTAAGTAAATAATGGACCATAAAGAGAGAGTAGCGCGACTTTGCCCGCCTTTTAACTCTCCTCGTGCATACAAATACCGAAAAAATATTTCCGAGTGGTTTCAACGATGTTGGTTGTGAAATCATTTTATATGTAACAGTGATAGTTTTCGACCGAGTTGCTCCAACGGATTTTAATCTGATTACACATATGATTTCATTATTTAGTGCATGTATTACTGATGGAGTTCTCATTACCCCTATAAGTTATCGCTGTGAAGTGCGAGTTCTCTTGTCACAATATATATTAACATTCCCAAAATGAATCCATACTTGAAAGTTTGGTAACAGAGTAGCGATAGCTGCAATGAAATCTTTACCTGGAACTACTTGTAATAACCATGGGCATGTTGAAGGTCCGCGTGTCACCTTTCCAATAACCACGAGGACAGTAAATATTTTATATAAAACCCTCCCAAAAGCAATCTTTGCTTTGTTTGCTTGCTTATCAACATATTTTACCTTAAATGTCCACCTTTAACAATTCTAGACTTTCTGCCTCCTTTGATGATCCAATCTAGCGATTCTTTCTCAAGTGTCGGATTAATTGCATTGACGTGATGAATGAAATGTATATAGTTGCGTTATGTTCACGAATATTAGATGATGTTTTATAAACAAGATCATTTCGGTAACATGCAGCACCAACACGATTAATATGTACTTCACCAAACTGGTTGGTTTTAGAATCAAGTGGTATCTCAAGCCTTGTATCCAGCCCACAGTATTCGTATCCACTTATTTATTTGTACAAGGATTATTTATTCCAAAGTGTTACTGGTAATTATGTTAATGCAGCAGCGACATTACGGCCGACATTTTCTCTTAAACCCTGCATGTTTTACGGCAAATTGTTTTATTCAGTGGCATCACAAAAAAGAAATTCAAAGTCTTTGATATATCTGCACAAGCAGCATCTAAAGCTAGTTCAATCGTTCCAAAATAAGTTCGTGCTTTGATCATTAGTCTTACGATGTTATCAAGGATTTAAAGAAAGCGCTGATTGACAAAACATTGTTGAGTGGCATAAGCCTAAACGACTTCGTCCACCGTTGATTTCTTATCCACAAATGACGAAGCAACTAACATTGACGACCTGGATTCAAGTGAAAATGATCTTGTAGTGTTCAACGATGTGATGCTTGAGCACCAAATCAATTTCAACAAGAACATTTCCACGTGGTCGACAGAAAAACATCTATTTGATCTATTTAACGCTCTGATATGTACACCCGCATAAAGCTATCAGCGACAACTGCAAAAGGATAATGATATTTCATGTTATTAACGCGCATGTCCTTACAGATATTCATTGGACTTGATATGCCACTGACCACTCGTGGGAATAATTTCGGGATATGGTTGCTGATGCTACTAAAGACCCATACAGTTTTCTCGGTATTGATTTGACAGAAGAACCCAAAGAATGTGTTCGTCAAAGCAATTTGTCAATAAAAAGAAATAAATATAATGTCTAAACACCATGCTCTTCTTTCCTCTAGTGATATTGTAGAAGAATACGAAAAGTGACGCCATAAGATCTCTCGTGGACACCAGAAACTGGTTCGAAATCTTCAAACAATCCGGAAAAATGTCAACGACCTGATCCAGTTAGGTGTGCACAATTGCAAGTAGCAGAAATAGAGGAAAATACAAGCGGATGATGAAGAGGCACTTCCATCACATCCGCAACAAGAACAACCTGGGTACCGATCCAAATTGGAAACAACTGTTCAAACCTTTTATGTGTGTGTGTGTGTGTGTGTGTGTGTGTGTGTGTGTGTGTTTGTGTGTGTGTGTGTGTGATTTAAATTTTTAACGTAGTTTTAACAATATTTCAGTCATATCGCTAAGATCTCTGCAGTGTGGCAGTTTAATGTGATGTCTAGCACTGGGGCATCATGCTGCAGACATGTAGCATGATGTCCCACCAAGTCACATTATCCTGACACCAGGCCAACTAGTCCTCACACTAACCTCTTAATGCTGAGCGCCTGGCGAGGCATCTGTTAGTACCATTTTTGTAAGTCTTTGGCGTGACTCGGCCGGGGTTCGAACCCACGACCTCCCGCATCCGGGGCGGACGCTCTAACTACTAGGCCACCGGAGCGGTCCAGAAAAAAACCTTTAACGAAGCAGCACTGCAAAGATCTTTGATTATTTCTTAAGGTTTGCCGATGAAGTACCTGACCAGGGAAAAGTTAAAGATTATATGTCGGAGAGGGAAATAACATCGTATACGGGACATAGTTATATCAACAAGGATATACCTGCATTTGTATTTTGGGTGTGGAATGGATTAGAAACTAAGCAATGATTTTCAAATATTTTTTATGATCTTTACAAACCAATGTGAAGAAAAGGCCTAAACCATACAGGGATATTTTTATGCAAACATAAAGAAATTTCTTGCAAAACTTTTATGTGGTTAAGCGATTACAACAAGAGGATGTGTCTAATAAGGAAGAATAATAGTTTTCCTAATCAGAAGTGAAACCACCCAAACATGTAAAAGATCTCGCTGGTGCATGCAAAGTTAGAGGAACCAAATATATTATAACAACCAAAGAGTTCAAATGAGAATATGTAGGTGAATGTGTGGCTCGATTGGAAACGGGTCGTGCTGGTAACAACATACCAGACGTTCTTAATGAGATGACATCGACATTTCAGCAATTGCTCCCCTATGGCATCATGGACCAAAACACATTTCGCGCATTGATTTATGATCTTGTTGAAGACAATGATGATGTATATAACGACGCCAATGAGGTGTTCTGATGACACAGTTGGTGTTTAAATATTTCGTGTCTTATGCGGAATCAATGCAGCGTTGTAACATGTTGTTGTAAATACAAACCAAAGCATTACCTCGATGATAAAAATCTTATCAACAAATCCAAACTTTAATGAGACCTTTTCTACATCTTTTACTGCTGATAAATAGCGCACACTCAAAATTGAAATTGCATTAACATTATTTAGTGTTTTTTTTCAGGTGGTTTAATATTCGATCACAACCATTTGCTGGGCTTGGCACAAATAACTCATTTGCTCTTTTGTGCTTTCGAAAGACAGTGTCACCACCTGGAACAATACAGAACTGTCTGCAGGCGCATACGACTGACAATTAATCAATGAGAAATTTCGACGAAAATTCACATTGTTGACCGACAAAGACTTTAAACTGTATATACGTGCCCATGAGCCATCTCTCAGTTCTGTCAATTCAGTTGACTCAATACTATCAAACGATCGTCAGCAAGACCAGTTTTCGGTTAACCTGACGCCATTGCAGATAACAAACGATTTGTATACATGGTAAATCTTGGTGCGACTGACATTGGTAGGATTACCTCAAGACTGGAATCAACTGAACATGCGATACCATCAGTGGCAGTTATGAAATTTGTGTTGAAACGATACGGGTAGCAGTCACATAGTGAGTCAGCAAAGCTGAAAGTATGCACCTTAAAAGAGTAATCAGTGAAACACCAACACAGAGCCTAATGTTCTGGGATATTATGGGGTAGCATATTAGGGTCTATACTATTTGCAGTGGGACCCAACTGTAATATCTGGCTCTCTCGGTGGAAGCTGCTCACAGACTAGAACCTGAATGAAACACTATACAAGACAATGATGATTCCCAATCTATGGTAGGCTGACCCCAGCATTACAGTGTATTCTCGGCTGATCCCAGCTGAAGTAGAATCGGTAATAGCTTGATCCCAGCTTATAAAGTGTATTCAGGGCTGATCCCAGCATAAGTAGACTCTGCCAGGATGATCCAAGTTCAAGTAAAATCAGTGATAGGCTGATCCCAACATTTGAGTGTATTTTGGTCGGATCCGAGATTAAGTAGACTATATGCGAGACTGATACCAGCATGAGAGTGTTTTATTGGCTGATCCCAACTTCAGTAAGTCTAAGCTAGGCCGATCCCATAATAAGAATTATTCTGGGTTGTACCCATATTATTTTAATAGAGCTATGCTGAACCCAGCGTGAAGAAAGTATTCTCATTTATTTCCCATTCAAAACTTTCCAAGAAATGTATTAAACAGGCATGGTCTTTAAGTTATTAGTATAACATGTGCGTATCCGATAGGGAAAATACCAAAATTAATTAGAGATTAAAATGTATAAAATGAGAATTCCCAAGAAAATGACAGTTTTTATGTGAAAGTCTACCCATACGTATTTGCTGAACACTTTGATGACCGTCATGAGATATTTAAGATGAATGTTGTACGCGCTGTAATCTCTCATGTCGACGAGATCTGCCGACCATATATTGTCTTCCGTGGCTGCGATGACTCTGCGTCGTGGAAATTGCTTGCGCGCTGGTTTATGCTGTTCTTCTGCGACAACTTTCAGTTCCGAAAGATCTTCTGCTGACTGTTTCATTTTATCTGGCACGCTTATATCTAACTTATGTTTGGTTTCTATGATGCCCTGCACAAGAGCTCGGTCTTCACGCTCTCTTAACTTTTAAGGCCTGAGTTCCTTTAAGTCCTCAGCATTACTCAACTGCATCCAGCTTTTTCATCGGTATGATCTCAGTAACAGATGTTTTATCGCGATGGCATCTACGCCGTTGTAGGGTCTTGACCGGGCAACGGTTGATCGTTTTCAACCAGGTGCTGTTCTAATAGATTCCAAGGTCCTGTGTTTTTATGTCCTGGCAACGCCCATCCACCACGGGGTCTTGGCAGTTTTTTACGCGCATACGTTTCATATCGTCTTTGACTCGGAAGCGATCCTTGAAAAGAACAAGGACCCTCGTCTGATCCAGACCATTCATTCACCAAAGTGGAACACAAACACATCCCGTGCGCGATCCGATATAAAACATGCTGCTCAGTCGATAAATGTTTGTCGTCACCGTATTGACAGCATCGGGGTGAGGATTGCATCATTTGTTTCTTTCTTCGCAACTCGTGGTTTAGCACAAACACATCACAGACAAACGATAAAAAATCGAACACCAATGATTTCACTCACAACGTCACAGCTACTGCAGCATAAATCAGCACAGCAATGTCACATCTGCGAGGCTAACTTTAAGTCAGAGATCATTGCCATGTCACCGGTCAATATCGAAGAGCCGCTCACGATAACTGCAATCTACGTTTCAAAGATCCAGACTTCATACCGTTGATCGCTCATAATCTACGAGGGTACGATGGACATTTCATCATTGCTGCACTTAGTCATCTGAGCGTCAAGCAACTTCTCGCTGGCGTCGGAACACAAATCAAATGCATCCTCAAAAATTGTACAAAGAATATATCTTTCTTGACTGGACACTTTCGATTCATCGATGGCGTCCAGTTCATGTCGGCATCACTGAACGAACTCGCTAAAACATTCCCAACCTTTACTCACCTCGATGAAGACGATCCTGAAAAATTAAAACTTCCTCCAGCAAAAAGGAATTTATCCCTACTAGTATATCGATGCGTGGTCGAGGTTCGATGAAGCATCAATGACGCCTTTTACTCACACTTACATGTCTCTCTCCGAAAAAACCGACGATAAATACTAGCGATGGATCGATGTGTGGAACGACTTTGGATGCTACGCTCTCGGAGATTATCATGATGTGTATCTCAAAATGGATATACTCCTGCTTGCGGACGTGCTCGACCATTTCAGACAAAAGTGCTTGCATCATTACCAACTCGATCCACTCTGGTATTTCTCAGTGCCAGGTCTCTCATGGGATGCTCTCCTCAAGACGAGTCAAATCCAACTCGAACTCTTTACCGATCCTGATATGTTCATGTTCACCGAGCAAATGATTCACGGAGGAATATCCGTCGTCACCAAACACCATGCCATTGCCAATCACAACTACATGTCATCGTACGATGTCACAAAGCCATGCGTATATATTCTACCTCAACGCAAACAGTCTCTATGATTGGGCTATGTCACAACCACTTCCCGTTGGAGATTTTGAATGGATCACCGGAAAGCAATTCCTCGAGGAAAGACAAAATGGATAGGGTGACGTATGGGGATATTTCGTCGAAGTCGATCTGATTTATGCACATCTCCACGACGATCACATCCATTATCCGTTCTGCACTGAACAACATTTAGCCACCTACGAATGCTTTCTCGACAATAACTTGAGCAAAAAGAATAAGTTCGGACTCGGAGACGCCAAGGTGAAAAAAATTGTACCAATCTCGGAAACAAAACCAAGTACTAGTTACACAATCAACTGCTCAAACAAGCTTTCCAACACAGACTCGTTTTCAATCAAGTTCATCGCGCTCTCAGATTTCGTCAGTCACCATGGAATCCACCTACTTCGACCTTAACACGACAAAACGAGCCAAAACGACTCAGTCTTCGGTAAAACTTTCTTCAAACTCATGATCAACAGCTTGTTCCGAAAACATCAAACGCAAAAAGAAAATAGAAATCGACATTGATGTGCGACTACGAGATAAACTTGTTGCCATTGATGCCTTTCTACACATAAAAATATTCGATGAAAAACTCGTCGCCGGCGCTGTCGAATCCAGAAAAACCTATCTCAAGCTGGACAAATCTATCTACGTCGGAGCGGCCGTCCTCAATCTCTTCAAAATGCTCATGTACCAGTTTCACTACGACTTCCAAAACCCTGTGCGGGTACAAAGCCACGACGCTCATGACCGATACAGACTCACTCGTGTACAAAATTCACACCTACGCTGACATATAACAGCACAAACACCTTTTCGATCTTTGCCATTATCAACGAGACAACCCGTTCCAATGTTGCAACAATAAAAAGGCACTTGGAAAGTTCAAAGATGAAACTCACAGCGTACCCATCACGGAATTCATCGGACTTAGATTCAAAATATAACGCATCACACTCGATGATGATACCGTCATGAAAATGCCAAAGGCGTCAAAAACCTGTAATCTCGGTAACATCGCCAACATTGATCATACAGACAGTCACCAGAAGGACATATACGCTACTACTATATGAGAACATTCCATTCACATGAACATAAAATATCCACGGTACTCATCAATGAAAAAATGTCTCTTTGACGATAAAAGATACTCGCAAGATGACATTCACACACTCCCACACGGGCAGATATAACATAGTGAGAAAAAAACGTAGTGAGCCAGAACCCTCCTAGATCACACAAGTGAGTCAGAACGCCCAACCCCATAGTAGTATATATCCATGGGGATTCACTCACCTAGCTTAAGCAGGGATCTAGGTATGCCAGAAGCATTATTTCCTATTCTACTGACAACAGCCAAAGCATTCTGTCGGCGTTGATTCAAATACTGCCCCGTACAAGGCAAAGGACAAAACTGCAAGTTCAAAAAGAATGAAATGTTGACACCTGCACGAAACGGAATGTCAGCTTGAGCATGAACATGGATTTTTCAGTTGAAAATATCACATCTTGAATCATCAGGTAGTTGCAAGAGAAAATATTCTACATTGATGGAACCGTGAATTTACCACATCTCAAAAATAGAAGAAAACAATATGCCCCCAGACAATGCAGATAACTGCACCACCGTCTTGTAGGCAATAGGATACCTGGGCTAAATATTTGAAATGTTATTCCATTTGTCCCGCAAAGTATAAGTTGTAGCCTGTTGGACTCTTACAAAGGGTTCCTATGACCAGACTATAGGCAAATGGAATCTAATTCCTGTTAGGTACAGCTTAATTGTGAAGCACTGTAGCTGTAGGCGGTGATAGTACGTGCCGAAATAAATCAGAATATCTTCCGTAAGTACTGGAAAGGAATAAGGATTACAACGCCGGACATGGCCAAAACATTAAACGAACACTGGATGTTAATTGTGTACACCGAAAATTATTTACCACATATAATCACCACAGGTCCCGCCCACGTGGTGTGAAAAAAGCATCAAATCTGAAGTCAGGGGACTTACAGCTAGACTTTGGCCTGCTTGTTGTACCAAGGGCCGGAACGTCTCCTTCTGAAATCGAGAAAGAGATTCTGCTATAAGGGTAGCACTATCAAGCATATGTCGACCCGGAATAATGAACTTTTCTTTGGCAGCGCAACCATATCAGCAGACCTACTGCCGAAAACCAATCGTATATAAAAGTAATATTTATTGTCCCACTGCACGCCATAGTAGAGCCAATGAGAATCCTTAATGGTCTCTAGTTTAAACGCATCTTTTATATCAGCTTAACACATCCAGCTGCCCCAAACGAGTTTTTTATGATATTGATAGCATGGTCAATGGTGTCATAGGAGAATACAAATTAATCATTATCTGTCAGAGCATCTAGGCTAGGGTGTACCAAGTTGTCATGAGAAGTAGACAGGACCATTACAGGTCTCGCCTTACTGAAATATTTCCATTCTGCAATGCCTAGTAGGCTAATGCTATACAAACGATATGGAACTTGGTCAAAGGACCCAATGTCATATACATTTTCCAGTTTATAATGAAGTATCTTTGAAGTTACATCTGACTGACTTCGATTTTTACATTTAAGAGGCAGAGGGGGCAAATTTGACTTGTGTCAAAACCATTGCAAAATCAAAACCTTACCAAGGATATCGGTGTTCGAACCTTTGGTTGGAAATGCCATTTTGTGTGAACCAGAATGTTTAGTGTCATCTGCTAAAGTGGAGCGAAAAGTTGAAACAATGCATCGTGCTGTTGCAGAGTGAACAAGCCGTTACTCTGCAATTAGTGAATATGGAAAAAGCAAAGTATTGTCCAGCAACGACAAATCAACTTTTACTTTGTTATGGCGGAGATGTGATGCTGGTTGGGCTGCAAACATCTAATACCCTCAGAAACCTTTACTGCTATACATGGACGCCATATCAATAATATCCATCTCATAGGAGTCGAGTTCATGGCGTCTATAGGGATGACACATGACACTCTTATAAATGCCAAATGCTTGATCAAAGTTCAGCAATGTAAGAGAAGTGTCCTTCTCCAAGTTTAGAACGACACCAATTCTCCGGTAATAATAAGTCCTAGATAGCTTATATACGCGTTTAGGCGAGCAAGAGGATCGGCCTTATTGTTAAGGCGATCTCTGCGAATTCTGCCAGCCATGTTGTTTCGTCGTCAAAATGTGAAATACTGATGGTAAGAAGTTCACAAAACGGAGGTCTAAAACTTAACATAAGAAGAAAGATTTTGTTGTTTAAACGATGTGAAAACCCATCAGACTCCAATCCAGCATGTTTCGATGGAATAGATGTACAGAATCCAAACTCTGTCAGTACCTTGGCAATGCAAGAGAAGCTACTGATCAGGCACACTACATTACCATTTGATGCTTCACACAGGCCATCTTCTTTGATTGCCTCTTTGACTTCAGCTGCCAATTCTAACCAATAGGAAGGGTTCTGATCATGCTCGCCGCATGTGATCCTCCGACTAACCCCATGTAGACAGCATGTTACAGGGCTGATTATTTTTACTTGCTCAAGTCCTCTCTACCAAACAATTTCAAGTGTTCGTTTGCGAGTGGAATTATAATCCTACGTCATATTAGCCTGCCACACAACCAATAACGCCCCTCAAGGTCATTATCATGACAAAGTTCGTTGTAAAGCTGGCCATATCTACCTAAAATAAACAAGATCATCACGTTGTGCATAAATTAAAATTACAATTCTTTTCTATTTACTGCTAATGCTAGAACTAGGTCTGTGCATATTTGTTCTTTATTTTACACATATATAATTCGCAAAGCAAGATGGTTTAATGGTTTAAACAAATTGAAAAACACACTAATGGAAACCGAAATTTAAACCATGCAATTAATGTATTGTTTTGTGATAGGTGTTTTAAAATTAAAACTACAGTATCCTATCATCAGAAGTGAATAAACTATCATTTCTGCCAAAACAATAACAAGAAAGATGGAATAAAATGAAACTTCGGTATGATCTTGATTTGCGTAAGAGAGAATTGATAGCTCATTGAAAGCATGTTAAAATCTATGAATTTCTTTCAAGACCAGGGTCAACTGATCTATTTTCTCCATAGCTACTCACGATAACAATAGGTGCTCCATGTTTACTTAGTACTGTTTGCTCTGTACTAACCTATTGACGTTTTTAGCTCTCAAATGGCAAGAGAAAGGTCAGTTGAACTGGATATATTGAAATGCAGAAGACTTGATCAGACCTTTCTTTCTTATGATAAATCCAGTTATGCTTATTTATCAAGTTTGCAGTCCAGCAATTCCAGCTCTCACTCCACCCCAACCCCTAGCATACCAACAAACAGAAACATATGTACACATAATTACATATTTCCCATTGCTACTTCCTTTAAATGAGTCAGAAACAAATTGTCCTGGTAATGAATGAATAGTAGCTGCTAGATATATATATATATATATATATATATATATATATATATATATATATATATATATATATATATGTTGTAACTGCATACTCAGATTTCGAAACAAATGATGCAGGTTGAGAAATTCGTTATATTTGTTGATAGGCAAGTGCAACTGGCTAATATCACCAGTCTGGGTTACACATACCATTTGCCAATGGTTTAGGGCATATAAGGAGAAAAGAATATGATATGCACCTGCCAATTAACCTGTAGAAAAGATTATTGCTTGGACAGTTATGAAGCTTTATCTGTGTATTTATCTCGAAAGGGGTACTGCTTAAAGATGGATTTTTATATAAAAAGGTGGGGAAATATTTTGTTCGTAATTCTCCATATTTTATGGACAAGCAGTAATAACACGGAATTCATTTGCGATAGTAACATTACACATTTGACAATATTCCTTCAAAACAAATATTTTCATATCTTCCTGTGTCACTTCTGATAAGCATGTTCCCTACTCTAAGCATAGTGATTACGTAAACAAAATCGATATTGTCTAACAGTTCTACATATCTTTGCCAAGTGAATTTTATTCTCAATGACCTATATAAACGCAGTCTTTGCATTGGTATAATCTCATCCTGCAGCTTTTTCCCTAAAAGTATGATCACATCTATAAAGAACCAAAGAAATGTATTTTCATCGCTTAAGCCCCGGGTACACCAAACATTGCCAAATGCATTCGTAAATAGAAGCTTTTTAACATTATTAACCGAGCAATCACATTCCCCCCCCCCCCCACCTCAATCTTAGATGTACATTATAGCATTCTTCAGGATATCTCTCTCCTGGCATTTCTTGGAATTCTAAGGCTATTTTTGAAAATACTTTTATATCTTATCCTCTTTATACTAATTCTTCCTAATTCAATAAATATGGATGTTTATGGATTTGACGTAGACATACCAAGAATATATTGAAATAATGACAAATGAAATTTTTTAATATCATTGGCTTCATAAAATCCCCCATAATTAAGAATGGGAGCTACCTTCGAGTCAAATAGGCCAAGCAATCCAGTTACACGTAATCTGCCAAATTTTGAGAGACTTTGCTTCAAAATATGCATAGCATTCATCTCTTGCAAAGACAGAGTTTTCTTGCACATATACCAGGGGTATTGTGAACAAAATATACATCCTAGATATTTATGATATGAAGAAATCTTTACCTCTGTAGGTCCATAGAAATACTTATTGCAACTTCTGAGATCTGCGGAATGCCATCACTCTTGTTTGTTGTGGGTTTTTTTTCATATTTGCTTTTGACTTCCACTTTAGGTAATATGTATACAGCCAATTGAGCATATTTTGCAAATGGTGGGCAGTGTCAGCAACGACAATTAAATCGTCTGCAAACAACAGTAAAAATGTTCTAATGTTTCTACCAAAACTCTCCGGCTGCCATTAGCTAACAAGGGTTTCAAATTGTTCGTAAGTAAAGAAAAGACTAAAGGCGCTGAAACACAACCACGGCGTTCGCCCGAAGAACAATTAAACTACACTAGCGATAATAAAATTGTCGTAGTTGACACGGGCTTTTCATCATTATAAACTGGAGTAATGATTCGTAACATTTATCCACTAATATTTTTACTAAATAGCTTTTGGTACAGTAATTTAAATTCGGCTTGGTTTTCGCCCAGTCATTTGTATTCGACCACCTACTCATTGATTCTATCTTTTAAAATCGAAGTGAACAGTTTGCTTAATACATGTAGCAAACTAATGCCTCTGTAATTGGAGGATCCATTTGCATCTCGTTTCTTCTTATTATTATTATTATTATATAGTGCATGTGTCTAAATTAATAGGTACATGCATTAAACCACATTAACATCACCATAAAATATTAAGTTTTTTACATGTGTATACTTGTATGCACTGGCATATGTTCACTCTCCTTCTCTAACAAAATACACAATTAAATCTTCTAAAATATTTATTTATGTTTTGCATAGATTATTTTTACTCACTTTCAGACACAAATCATTAGAGACATATACATTAATACTGGTATACAGCTAGGAGTAAATCTTTTAACAGACATATATACAAACTAAAACGCGATTCAGAGTGGAAACAGAATTAAAATGCTTAAAGTAAATGAATATAGTACAATGTCATGACCAGAGGTGAAAATATTCAATCTTTGTTGTCTGAATAAGAATAATTTTTACCAAACTAACACACTACACAACAAACAAATGAATACATATGCTGAGCCTTTTGACATATTGCTGACGAAAGATGAAACTGATGTAATATTTCTATACTGGTCTTTAGACTTGATCCAGAATAATGAGAGCTTCTTTTACGAAGTTCCATATTTTTCTTTTGCTTATGTCTGTGATTTCACATTGTTGTCATCAGTTTAACCAGCTCATTTTTAAAGATTTATTTATGGTAGTCCTTTCAATTAATCTTCTCAAAGTAATATTATAAACCGTCAAAATGTGTTAGGATATAAATATTATTGAACGATGTCTACATGATAAAAACAACTAAATCTTTTATTTGACCAGAGGTAAATTACTTAAACGTCTTGATATAATACATTTTGTGTTCTAAACTGCTAAATTACTGTGAACTCTTTAATGGTTGTCAAGTCACAAAACTTTGAAATGATGTAGGATTTTTACCTTTGTAAATCAAATCAGATTATCAAAACATTATATGTAAAATATCATAGTTACAGTTTATATCTCTTATTAAAAAGAAACAAGAACATGCATATATAATATTTTACAAATTGCAATAATGGTCCTGCAAAAAATTCTAAAATCAACACAAGCTGTACAAGGTTATAGGGAATAGTCAGTAATATACAACCTGCTACAAGGTGGCCACACGGGCTTTCTGATGCAGGCACCAGAGCTTTCCCTACTCGCTGACAACCTTGTCACTAATGCAACAAAACATACTCTTCAAAACAAGCCGGGGAACAATACATTTTTATCCAACAAACTAACTCCTTCTTTTTGTAACACTTCATGTGTATTAATCTAATTTACAACTTTGTTACATGCTATTACACTTGCACATTTTACTGGTACTTTTCTGAAGTAACAATCCTATTCTTGTTTTTAACCTCGTGACAGTTGCGTACATTATTCTGCTTGTATAACACAACTTTGGCCTTTAGTCAAGTGAGAAGGACAGTCCAATACTTTTCAGGCACTTAATATTTACATTGCACATGCCTAGCACACAATTCTGCTTTTATCGTTTTCTTTTTCATGAAAGTGAAAATGAGAGTCAAAGAAGGACGTGCTCTTTTTCTTTACAAACTGTCCCAAAAACCCATTTGTTAAAGCTAATCATATAAAGAGACAGTCTTCTAATGATATTCGTGTACTTTTCTCCCATATTATACAAACCAACGTTTAGTCTGGTTCGCTGCTTTGCATGCCCTCTTCTACAAACTTGGCTAAACCAAACATAGATTTTCCTAGTTACCGGCGTCATACTGACTTGACACTTTAAGACAGGCCTCATAGAACATTCTCAATTACTGTGCTTTGCTAAAAGCAATAATTGCCAACTTGTGCCTTTTCATGTGTAATTAATATACGATGGGTCTCTCTCTCTCTCTCTCTCTCTCTCTCTCTCTCTCTCTCTCTCTCTAAAACTGCGGAAGTATGTTCATTACTGAGCGAAGCATAGTATGATGTGTGTATTATTGATGTACCATTGTTCTACATTTTCAACAAAACACTAAACATATCTTTACTATTTATGCATATATTAAAATAACAATTATATAAATATTTGAAATCTCTACAATTTTTGAACTAGTACAATAACTAATCAATTTAAAATCTTACAATACTATTTAGAAGAAACTATTAAACATTTCTAGCAAAAAAGAATAATCCACATAGTCTCTGCAGAATGTGAAGGACAGAGAAAACAGTGATATTCGATGACTACTCTTCTGTCCAGGATGTTTATTATTTACATATCACATATTTTTAAATGTCTAATAAACGGAAACACCGTACAACTCGTATCTTAGTTTACCGCTGTAAATTTAAAAACCAAACAATATGTATAGACTGACACATTTTTGTCATCTATTATTAGGCACAAAGTCAAAAGATTCTTTTCTGACTTGTATAGGATAAATTCATGCGACTCGAGCCATATTACACTGCCACTTGATTGAAATCTGAATGTAAGAAACTGTAAAAGTATTCTTAAAACATCCAACCAGTCCAATGTCCATCTGAATCCTATATACAATGCGACGCAAATACATATAGTCCTTATTGAATAATACAAGTTGTGACAAAACTATTATGATGGACCCTACCATCTATTTCATCCAGATATACTACTAAATTATTTACTACCGTTCATCCTTCATACACATCAGCTAACTCTTTATACGAACAATCTCCACAGTTATTGATTGCTTAAATATTTATCAATGCTATTTTGCATACTTTTGTGATTTCTGATCCTATTTATTTATTTTCAAACGCATGGAATAAATCTGATTTATTCACCCCTGATCACCTTCATGTGACCAACATTCAAACTTAGAAAAGAAACATTATATCACAAATTCGTAATTTCTTCAGGTTTGACTTGTTGTTTAAGATACTTTCCAGAATATTTTAACTAAAATATTTGTTCGGTTTTTCACAAACTAAAAATGTATACTGAAAACTGAAATCCAATCGTACGGTTGTAAGCACTTGTACATGTGGAAGTCCCTTGCAGTGGTAAGGTACAAGTTGAAACATTCGTTTCACCTCTTTTCAGAATATAAACTATTTCAATTCTAAAATCGAAAACTTTTTATATAGTCGGAACTTAAGGAGTTTTTCTTCTTTGTCGTTAAAAACCCGTGTGCGATTACATTCATCTAATATTTGATAAAGATAATTCAGCAGCCATTTGTTTTCAGCAGACTTTGCTTCCGACTCCAGCTTTTGTATCTCTACCAAAGCGTCCTTTACCTTGAAATCATAACTGTTCAGTACTTGGATGTTATTCTGAAAGTATAGAACAAATCAAATGAGAGATCATTCTTGCATTCTTATTTTTTTTCCAATTGTTTCCATCTATTTATCTTTTTTGTAATCATACAGTTATTTATGTACATGCTGAACTCCTAAAAGCAATGCAGTTTAAAGCAAAGATGAATTTTCAAAAGTAGCAAGTTATTGCAAATATGGCAAGATAAGAACTATAGAACTTCTATAAAGAAACCGATGAAGAAAACAAAACCTGTTGAGAACAAAATCCACATACAAGACTTTATTTTTATATTAAATGATTCCATTAAGCCTCTGAATATGCTTGTCACACGAAGTAATTAATTCAGAAAACATATACGTGGAAGAACAAATAGAAAATGTATCTGCAAGGGACCAATCATATAATTTTAGTATCTTCGTAAATTAAACATGATACTATCGTAGGATACATATTACGGAAACGGTAAGATAGAATAGCTGCTGTTGTGATTCAATCGCTGTAGTAAGACATATATCAAGACCCAAAAGACCTGAATAAATCAGGTTTGTTACGACGTGGCCAAAACATCTACAAACAGAATAGTTGAGGCGCATATTTCGAACTTAAAACTGTTTTGCAGTAACTGTATCCAAATATTGGAATATGGTCATATCATCATACGATGTAAGTTATCAATCTTGTAAATATTATAATTTCGTTTTACACACATAATTTCAAACTGTATGTTCATGGGCAGACTTGGAGTAGGTGTTTTGGTTTTTATGTCAAGCTTGAATCTGTTATAATTTTACCAATATCTAATATCCGATTGCTTCAATATTTTTAAGATACTGTCAATTTAGACGAGCGCGAAGTAAAAACAAAGAACTCTGCAGATGAAACAGCAAAATAGAAGGAAATAAGGTCGAAAGGACCTTTAAAAGTTAATGGACAGACATAAGATAAATTTGACGAATAT
>JAECUM010013174.1:0-19849 GCA_016617855.1 Megalonaias nervosa | reverse complement strand
ATCATGTTCAGGTGTTGTATAGTTTCGATGATATATTGTTCAACATGATCGTTGTAGTGCTGGTAAATAAATTTATAATTCATCAAGTGTTTGTTGTGTTTGTGTTTCTGCAAACTTGCGAGTTCTTCATAAAATGCTCACCTAAATACTATCAATCCTCGTTCGCCATACACGTACAGATTACTTTTTACTATAAAATCAGATCCCTCAGCGTAACATAAATGAAAGAATTCAACTCTACCCGGTCTCATTACACCTTTCCATTGGTAAGTTTTTTCGGTATTCTGGAAGTTTCATAAAAAAAAAAATTCAGTTGTAAGAAATTCATCCTTGGTTGGTTCTGGTGGCAGCGTCGTCGTCGTCGGCGGCGCAACCTCAGGCCATCCAAGTACAGTTCTGATTGATGACTGATAAATATCGACTGCGTAATCCGGAGAATAAATTTCAATCGCGGATGACAGCGTTGGTTCGTGAGCCGTGATAGCTATCTTGGATTCCATCTTTCCTTTTGAACAGTCAGGATTTGTTCTGGTTCTAATGCCTCGTTGTAAATTTAAATTATTTCTGTGAACTCGTTGTCGGTAATTATAACGTCGTTGAGGCACGACGAAATGAACGATGATAGCTTCGAGTACGCTAAGGTTGCGGCGTGCAGTTTTAACGTGTACTCGTGTAATTTCGTGTTTGTACACGTCGATATTTTCTTTGCAGTAATATTAAGAACACCAGCGATTGTTGTATCGGAGGAAACACAAATTATTGCAACTGCCGGTGATGTCATCTTTACCGCGGACAAAATTACACCACACGACGCAATGATCGCAGATACCGAATAAACAACTACGTCGATGACATCTGCGCGTCTGCAATATATTTTTTTACTTCTGCGCTGTACTCGTCAATGATATTTTTAGTTTGATTTGACACTCACATACTTGATTGTATCTGTGTTGGTTAGCGTCGATCATTATCCTATATTAAGTAATTGATTGAGGTGTTTCAGCGACGAATTCAATACACCGCCAGTAAGACGCTGTGGTTATCTTTTTAACAGAAGGTTCCAGTATAAACGTTTCTTAGGTATCCTTATTTAACGCTACATATACAGTTCCAGAAAAAATTATCGGTTGAATGACGCCATGGATATGTAGCAAATATCTTAAATTTTGCAGAGCTGAACACGGACAGCCTGTATACACCAGTAACCGTCGCGGTATGTTTGATAGTGTTATTGCGCGGTGTCCACGGTGATGATCCTGAAGATACCGTGTATACGATATTGTTGATATGCTCGTGAGGAATTTTAACGAGGTTAGTTTTTTGGACGATATCAGGAATTCCACTGATGATATCGTTGAGTTTCGTGTTTACGTTGGCGAGTTTTATGTCAACAACTACTTGTTTTCCAAAAATTTCTTCAATGGTTTTGTTTAAGTTCCTACGAAAATTCATAAACGTTTGTACGTGATTATACAATTCAGTTCTGAATGCGGTCATTCCATCATTGATCGTCGACAACGAAGTTGTCACTGGAATGTTGTTATCATCGACGTATTTTTTTGTTGCAGCGTCGAGATTATCTATTGGTTCTCCCACGTTGATAATTTTATTGTTGTTCATGTTGAGAGTGCCGGTCATCATATCACCGGTCTTTAGAACTCGTTCGGATATACTATCTCGGATCGACGACGGAGTAACAACACTAGGGACAAGCTTTCCTTCTCGGTCATACACGGCAACGAGACTTTCTCGTGTTGCTCTGTTACGAACAATGATATCGATGATTGAAATTTTACTCATTTTTAATTTTCCTTCACGGTTTTGAAATACTACTAGTTCACCAGGATCAATGTTGGCAAGATTGAACAGATCAGATATTTCGTCGCTGATCAATTTTGATACTTCTTTGAGTAAGTCTTCACCTGGTGTTTGTTGGGTTTCAGTTTTAGCTGATCTTCCATAAATATCTACCATTATGCAATATTATATAATAGTTGTTTAAAACGATAGATGCTGGTTAACGGTGTACTCATGCACAACTGTATGAGGTGGTACTGATGAGTTTGAAATCGCGTCAAGTACAGCAAGTGCTTCACGGCCACATATTGGTGGGTCGGTTAATTTTTGTGTTGGTAACGTTGAATACCAAACTGGAATTTGCATGTTGCTTACATATTTTAAAAATTCTGTTGGTGGTGCTAACCCGTACGAATCAAACTAAACAATTCCACGTGAATCAATCGCGTATGCAACCCGATGTGAACCTGTATTGGTGGATTCATCGAAATGTATAATACCACTTTCAACGCGGTTTGGTTTACGCGGTAATTGATCAGGCATAAAAACACCTCGGACATTTTTAATGTTTAGCTGGGTAGCAGCATCAAGTAAATCACAATTGGACAGTGGAAGAATCAACGAAGTGTTCCTGAGATTCTTAATCCGCTTCCGTAACGGGGTAGCCTCCCTGGTAATCTCAGACCCTTTCCCTTTTTTTTTTAGGTCTTTTTAAACCCTTCCCTGTAGCTTTTTTTTAATGCCATTCCAGCAGCAGTTCCAGCAGCACCTAACACAGCTGGTTTTGCAACAGCTGGAGCAGCCGCTGAAATTATCCCTGGAATAGCCGCGAGAAGTGGAAATATTCCACCTGTTTTACAGCATCGTTGATAGCGCTCGCGAAAAGATTAATTCGTAATCCGGTTTTTGATTTTTTAGAATCGTTAAAATGCTTTAGTTGACGTTTTGTCAGCGATAGTTTACTCGGACCACCTGAGATTTGTTCTTGTTTTAACGATACTGTTGTTCCACAATTATCTTTGGACGCTGATTGTAGTTTTTTAATCTGACCAGGAGTCAGACTGACACTAACATTATGATATGACATTTTATAATAATATTTTGATTTTTAAATTAACGACTACATGTTTGAGAAAACATCTACATGTTTTCCAAGGAGGCATGACTCTCATGCGACCACCAACACCTTCAAGTAGCACTGTTTCATCGGACAATATAACCATGATTACTCTGTAACCACCAAGAATAACCGGTGGACCCGATATTCTTTGTGGTGATCGTGCTACACGAGCTCGGAAGTGTATATCAATGACAGATTGTCTGAATAAATCTAAATGTTCCAGTGAGAAATAATAGATCAGTTACAGCGTTGTAAAATTCCGGTGAGATATCAGCAAACCAGAATCAACATTCTGATCATGTCCCATAAATTTCATGAACCGATGATAAACACGTGCTACGTGATTGTGATCAAAACTCAGTAATAATTCTTCCGATGGTTCCTGATGCCCATTTATCCTTAAGTAATCTTCACTAACTCCAAGCGTTTCAAATAATAATGGATTTTGTGTTTGTCTACCATATCATGAGTTTTCCTGAAATGCAATGAATATATGTCGCGGTGCAAAAACACCCTGTTGTGATGCTATCTGCCATGTAAATAAACCAACAACTTCACTTTGAATGAATACTGTGTGTGGTCGTCGTCAACCATGACAATGTTGATTTACCACCTTGATCCATGAAAGAGAGCAATCGTTGTTCTTCGGTTATTGATGGAATCATTACTGGCGTCCACAACGAAAGTTTTGTTAATCTTACTATACATGTACCAACTGTGTTGGGTAGTCAGATTGCAGCATTGTCGTCACCTTTTCTATCAAGTATAACTGTATGCTTGGCTCCAAAAATAACCTTTCTGACATTTCTGCAGAATCCAAAAATATGTGACAGTGGAATTACACACGAAAAGTCTTCCTCATCGTTTAACATTGATCTACGTGTGACAAATCCTAAATTGTAATTTTCATTCATAGATAATACTGCATGACCATCATCAGCTCCTCCTGCAGCTCTTACATTACCTACAGTATAATTAATGCTTTCTGGATGATCAGTTGTATTCTTTGCAAACATCATTGATGGACCGGCCGATCTTATGTAATCATCGATATATCTCGCAAGGCCAAGAATCGTCATGGAAATATCAACGTCGTCGTTAATTTCTTCAATGTTTCTCCCGTCAATTACATATATTGCACTTTTAAATAACGCCATAAAACCATTGTTAACAAAGCCATTTCGATCACCAATCACAATTCCTGTACCATCTGCTTGCAAAATTCTCCCTTCTACTTCAATAAATGCCTCAGCAGGTGAAAAATATCTGCTTGTATCATGAGCTTGTAAACATATTCTTCCACGCTGATTTGGTTCTGGTGCTTCATAAGACTAATATTGATAATGGGTACACTAGCTAACTCTGCTAATTTTTGATTTGCAGCTTGATTTATTATTTTACTAACATTTGCAGGCATATCCGTAGTGCTGGATAATTTTTCCGGCCGTGGTTTTCGTCGTATCAATCGTGCAAGTCTATCTCTGATTGCCGAGAATGCTTTACCGGCAACGTCGCCAATAGCACCAATTCCTTTATCACGAACAACATTGATAGCTTTCATACCTAATTGTTTTGCAACAGGTATTGCTATTGGGGCTAACTTTGCAAATTGACCCTGAACAACATCACCACGTCCATCGCCGTAGTACGCGCTATATGTAGGTAATCGCGAATTTATCACAATGACGTTGACAGGGGCACGTTGAGCATCATGTATAATCATTGTATTATAGTTGTTATATCTAACTGTTTAATTACTGTAGTAATCATCGACGATTTCATCGATGACAGCCCGGTAAACATGAATGTCCATGATACCACCTGTAAATAATCGTTGACAAATTGATGTTATCTCATTGATGTTTTCTATGGAATTATTGCCGGCTCGTTTTTCTCCGATTAAAATTTCTAGTCGATCAACATCAGCAAGGATGTTATTGGGACATGGAGTAATAAGACCACTTCCTTGAGTAGCAATACCACTTCCAGTTGCACCTGGGTCAGGTGATGGTTGTCCTCGTTGTCGTGCTTGTTGTAATTGTTGTATTTGTTGTTCAACTAGTTGTCCTATTTGTTGTTGTGGTTGTAGCTCGTCTTCTTTCTCACGTGTTATTAGACTAATATTTTTTTTTTTGGTTCTTGTAAAAGATGTTTTTTTTTTTTTATTTCATCGTCAAACTTCATATAAATTGGATCGTCATTTCTTACCTGAGCAACTCCGTAGTGTACGCGATATATCCATTTGTTCCAGTCATCACAGTTTATACGATGGCCATGGTATTCTGGTTTCACAAACTCTTCTCTATTATTGTAACTTTTCACGGTCCTCACAGCTAAATGTTTTATGTTTGTGGCTCTCATAATATCATTAACACTTCCTACGGTAAATGTATCAAGCAGCATAACTCTAGCTCTTGCTCGTCCTAGTGTACGATCTTTTGTATCGCCTACTTCTTCAGCACGAGCTTGGTCAATATCTTCAAGTACGTCTTCTTGTCCTTCTTCTTGTAATTGTGGCGGAGCCGCAGCTATCTCACCTGGAAGAAATCGCAGACATTTTTGGTTTCCTTAGTTAGCTCTGCTATTTTTCCAGTTGCTTCAGGGTTTTTTTCCAACGCGGGAAGAAGACTTTTAGTAGTCTTTGTAATAAGTTTAAACAATTCTTCTGCGGCTTCTGCAAATCCTTCTTTGAGATCTTGACGTACTTGTAGTTGCTGTTTGACAGAATCTCTCACGGGTATATATTTCTTGATTGCCTCCAGTCGCTCTCGAGCTAACCTTGCCGAGTGAGCTTCACCAATCATTATTTATATAATAATAGTTTAATTACCTGCAGCAGAGAGGCCGACGACAACACGTGTGTGTGCGCATAGCAAACGAACAAGTCTAAACTTTGTAAAACAATAGTCAGTGCGGGGTAACAAAAAAGTTAATTGGATCTGTTTCCCGTTGTATGGAAATATAATCGGTTAACGGCTTCGGTTTACGATTATTGACCTTATGTTTCAGTCTTCGTAGAATCCTTATTTTTGCAAACAGAATCCTCTAAAAAAGTTGTAGGGTTCAACCTCTCTATTGCTTTAAGTTAAGAAGTTGGTTTCCGCGTACGTTGTCCACATTTTCAGTTAACACAAGTTATAGATAGCTTACACTTGAATCAGTGTGAACTTTATTGAGGTGGAGCTCAAATGTTTAAATGTCAAAGTCAGAGTAGCTAGAAAAAGGAAACTGTTTCAGCCATGTCATTTGAACTCGTCATAATCGGTAGGAACTCAGCTGTGTTGATAACATGCACTTGAGAAAATAAAGACATAAATTTCAGAGTCAAAAGGTCAAATGTCAAAGTCACTTTGACTTAAAGAAGAAGTTTCCGCATACTAACTGGAGTTTTGCATCAAATATAGCTAGTAAACTCTGTGGATGCCTTGTATATTGGGTGAGGAGGAACCGAATCGAGTTTGGGTTAAACAGTCAAAGGCTTACGTCACTCCGACTGAAATAAGGACAATGCTTCATGAGGAATAACCGTAATTCTCCATGATAATGGCAAAAATGATCTTGGTGGCTTACTCTTCTCACAGGAAGAACCCTACTGGTTGTGTAGTCAGGTGAGATGTCAAGATCGCTGTGATTGAGAAACTAAATATTCAATTCGTGACACTTGCATTAGTTCTATATGATATAATTCAACCATACCAAATGGATGGCTACAGGATAGGGGTCCAAGGTCAAAGGTCACTAACTGAATGAATAATAACAATAAAACTAGTTAAACATCACATAATGTATCCAAACATTTTGGTTGACTTGGGATTTGGTTGAGGAAAAGATCCATCGATTTCGTATTGAATATTGTATATAGAAAAATATATAGATTAATAAGTTGGATGAAAGTGATATTATCACAGTGGCGATGCCACTATTATCGCCACATTGGTCACATCGCTCTTAAAGTTGTTTTCTTTTTCCATTGAGGAAATATGCCCATTCTTATATCCGTTAGTCTCTTATTAGCTGCATATATATATATGTCCGGAGTATATCAACTGAAAGGATGTAATTGACTGTCGAGTAACCTGTCTCGTTCGTTTACTTGATCTTTTGTTTCTTTTGACATTGCTTTCTCAATCATTTTTCACTTTTTTATCACCCCCTAGAACCTTGGAATCGGTCTGGATTAAGGATGTGACAAGGTTCCAGACCGACAAACGTATACTCATTGACCTTGACCTTCCTAATGAGCTGACCTTTCATCTCATGCGAGGGTCAAAAACATTGATCTTAAGTTTGAATAGGAACCATGCCATTAACCCAAATGCTGGCTTCTATTTTGTACGGAAAGAGAAAGATACTCAATCAGTTCTGGTGAAAACACAAAATTTGAAAAAGAAGGTAAGCTTTCAATGCACAACAGCAAGAGAGTATGGTTTATCATTAAGATTATTTAACTGACATTAGTATATGTATGGGGCTTCAGTAACGCTTATTAAATTTAATTTAAAAATATAGTATTCAGTTTAGGAAATTGGGTTTCTCAAACACACGAGGTTCAACTTCTTGAAACACCTGTAGAATTTCCTAAATACGCGTCTCTATGATTTCTGACACTTGCAAAAGTGTCACTATGTTCATCCTATCTTGCTATTATTACCTTCGTTGATTGAAACGAAGAAATAAGAGTCAAAGGGAGATCAATCTGTATTATGAGTAACTTCATTTTCACTTGCAAATACGTTTTATTTGGTATAATTAAAACTAAATACACACATAAATAAATAAAACTAATGCAAACATTGCAAACGTAAAGATATTAAAATCAGCTTTGCTTGCTGATACGTATTGATTATTTGTAATGGCATTTGACACAAAAGATATGCCTTCAAATAAAAAAAATACCTTTCTAACAACGGACAGAACATTAGTGTTTAGCGCAAATTAGCGTGCTTAATATCTTAGAACAACTCGGTATCTAAAAGAACCCAAAATACTATCATAGTATTACAATAAATAATGAAATAAAATAATATTAATCCTCTCGGAGGTCATAAATAAACATTTATATAAACAATAAGTGGCGATTGTACACATAAGTTTGTTATTACGACACAAGGGGGCTTACGCTATGTAATACCAAGCTAGCGGAATCAACACGTTTAATTCAATTAACAACTTTTTCCAAAAGGCTCAGTAGTGCGAACTGCATCCCAAATGATCCTAAACGCAATCACATGTCCAAAACCATAGAGCATTCCGAATGAATTCACATAGTCTAGAATATCCAAACGTATCCCGAGTCTCCAATATCTTAATTTAAGTCTTTGATTGAATGCACAAAAATCCCAAAATAGCGTGTTAAAAAAGTGAGTGAAAGCTTTGCAATTCCAACGAATGATTTAAGAAATAATTCTTATAGAATTTTACCGGAATACAAATGCAAACTCTATTTCTATATTCCCAAAGACTGATACGAAATAGGAATGAATCAGTTCTTTATCAAACATTCATATATACAGATTTCCCATAACCTACGAAGCAATGGTATTTCCGGAAAACTAATGGAAAAGTCCACCAAATCATAAGAAAGATTAGGCCTTGAGTTTGCATTTTAGTAAACATCTTGCTTACCATTATATCATGACCAAGGGAAGGTAGGCAAACCTCCACAACACTCAATAACAAACATGCAAAAGTCAGGTATTGAATATAAATTAATATACATTACACCTCCACTCATAAAGAATAAGATCGATTTATAACGAACGCTTCTTCTACATATCAGTCAAACATACACATGATACTATATTAATTAAAATTTTATTGAAAGATGTTTTATGAGTGACATAAAATACTACTAAACAGAGGACAAATAGTACTTCTATAGATGTGAATGTTCATCTGAAACCAGACTATCGTTTACCTGTATGTTCCTGATGGCAATGCTGCAATCCTGCAGCATCTTTCTAGGTATCATTGTAGACTGTGACGTCATCGATGTACGCAACTCAAGTGTCTATGCCTCATGCTATGATATTCATTAAAAATGTTGTAATTTTGACGGAGACATTTTCACGCAAAATGGCGTCTCTTTATACTAATAGAGTCCATCTGTAGTTGCAAATGCTGAAATTGTGTTAGCTCTTCCCTGCTGTGGAATCTACCAGATTATTTTCAGAAGTCAAGCTTGGTGACATATTTTGCATTTCTAACTTTGCCATATGTTCATGAAACTGAAAATGAATCCTTTTTAGTTACGCTGTTCATTTTCTCTTGTCAGTACACATACGGAATGTCTTATTTAGTTTAGGCACAATAATACAATAAGAACTCTAGCTGCTTTTAATAGGCTTAGTAAAATAATTTTCCTGTAAATATTTAATTTAGTTTTTCAAATATTTCTGCTTTAAAACGTTTGACCTTGTTGAAGAAGTCTACAATTTCAGTATCATGATCAGGTTTTTCTGTTCTTGTTGGAACATCATGAAACAAGTATTCGTATTCACATAGATGTTTTAGTTTGCTCTTTTCGCGTGGTTGTAATTGTGAAATATGTGGTGCACATTGTTTAATATTTCTGAATTATAAAAAGAAAGTTGGGTTAACAAAATCACTAAATTAAAATGCATTCCGTCATGTACCTCCTCAATGTGTGGGACAGGAACAACTATATTGTTTAAATAATTAACAGGGCTATCTCTATCAACATTTTCCTTCAAAATATGTATATGACAAAGTTGTTTCTGTATCCGCCTCATAGGAATTGTTAATGATGTAGTTTAAATTATTTACCTTGTTTTCAATTGTGTAAGGACCATAACATATAGCCTGAAGAGGGTTTTGAAAGTGTTCTTATTAAGAGAGCAGAGTGTGGATTTGTTAATGTTCTTTATCATTGTTTCAGACTTAGTCTCAGGACCCGTCACTGGAAAGACAGTGACTTATTTACCTAGCGATAATATTCAATGACCTAGCTAGAGATACATTTGTGGTTAATACAATTGTAACCTGCAAGCCTTGTTGGATCAAATCGGTGATCCTGTTTAGATTAATATGCCCGATTTGTATCTTGTTTTTGCAGTTACCTGAGCTATGGAAAAAATAATTCTTGAGATTGATGTTGGTCAGGAAATTATTCCATTTCTTGACACATTTATTGGTCAGCGTCTTGATCAGTCCACGTTTACTCCTATTATTGAGCAACCAAAATATGTTGATTTATTACTCATTCCCACTGTTGTAATCAGGATAGAAAAAGAATAGGAACTAGATCATGAGATCTGTTTCTTTCAACGGGTTATTAACGAAGCTGAAGCCACACTGTCCCAATTATTTTCAACGGGTTATTAGCGAAGCTGAAGCACACATGCCCCAGATAATTATTTTGTGATCAAGGGGGTCTTATGAGAAAATGGAGACCGCAAAAGTCAGCGGCTAGTGATAGTTTGTCAGTAAAATATCAAGTTGTAGTTCAGTGGTCAACTCGACAGGACAGGGTATTCTTAGTCTAGTCCAAGAAATCTCCTCCCACTGTTATTTGGGAGTAAATATGACTTATCACAAGGTCTTGATTCATTTGTATTAACCGAAAATTAATGGAGACGTTTTTAAATACTGTAGATCTTATTATATGTGTCAAATGGTAGGAAACTGCAATCAGAAGACACACAAGGCTCATCTGCGACATATTCATCCATTTGACGAACTATTTAGCTGAATAGTGGTAGGCTGTGTCGTTCGCTGACCTAAAACCAAGTCAGGCAAACAGTTGTTGTTGAGTGTATTGTGTGCGTCTAGTGGCTTTCCGGATGCAATGCGGTTTAGAAATAATAAAATTGAAACCATTGTATAAGCATTGGTAAAGTTTTTACACGTGTTGGTCTTCCAAAATCTGTCCCGTTTGATAAAGGCTAAACTTTTATGTCTGGAGTTTTCAAAAAGTTATGCATAAATTAGACATCCAAAAGTTTACACTTTCTCCCACTATCCATGAAGGTCAAGAGGCTTTGTACAATTTTCATCAAACTTTGAAGAATATGATTCGCTCATTTTACCTTGATACAAAAACTGATTTCGACGAAGATGTTCATTTACTGGTGCTTGCTTTTTAGGGAATCAGTTGACGCATGATTCGGTTTTAATCCTTTTGAACTCGGTTTTGATCATACTTTCCGTAGACCATAGAAGAGAAACGTCTTTCATGTGCAGATTCAAGGATAATCTTCCTGACTATTTCTCTGATTTCAGTTGTCAAGAACTAATCTTCACTCTATACAAATAAAATTTTTTAAAAAATGAAATGAAGGTATGACAGAAATACACAGAGAAGGCGTCCTGGGCCTCTACTCGATGCCTATACCTTGATACTTATACTCAATACCTAAACATTTTCTTTGGGCTAAATGTGATGGTTCTTATGCAATTCAAAAGAAAGTACATGACATAAATTATATATTAACCATCCGTGGAGGGAGAAACAGAAACCACTTTATCATATAAATATGTGAAAGAGTATTTTGGTAAAGATATTCATTCAGTTAATTTAGTTGTACCTTTACCAGATGATCCGTTCCATATATGTACTCACTGTGGAAAACTCAACAGTGTCACCAAAGAGGAACTATTTTCAATACCAAAAAATGCATAACTGCGCTGAGATAATTGGAAATGCAAAATATATCACCAAGTTTGACCTATTGAATGGATTATGGTAAATTCAACTCACGAAAAGAGGAGAAGAAATTTCCATATTTTAACTCCATATGAAATTTGTTAATATACGGTGAGGCCGTTTGGTATAAAAAATTCTCTCTCATCATTTTAGTGTTTAATGAATATGATCATATGAGGGGAATAGGATCACATGCGGTGACGATAACTGTAACGCTTACAGCTATGACATCATCATCTAGAACGATACCTAGAAAAATCACTTGCAAACTATCGGAAAGTTGTTGGTTTTCTCAATTCTGCAAATAGAGTTAAAAGTGAGTTTTACTGCGTTTGTGTCAGACTTATAGGACATTGTTTTGGGACGAGGTTATTTGAAACTTATGGACGATAAGGCCAGTGTTATTTCTGATTAATATAAGCAACTGTTGTAGCTTTCGTGTACGGCTTAATATTATCCGAAAATTCTCTCAAATGTATTCTATAATTGCTGAGTATTTAGCATCCTTGTTGAGTAAATATTCCAAGTTTCTTTGGTCTGACAAGTGTCAGAAATCTTTTGACAAATTAAAGGCCAAGCTTAAGGTGCACCAGTCAGTCAGTCAGCTAAATATATGAGCCAATTATTTAAACTGTAACTTGATAAATGTGCTGTATGGATTGGCGGATTGAAGATAATAATGGTGTGGATCATTCGGTGTGCTATTTTTTCTTAAACTAGAAAACAAGCACCAAATACATAATACCAGAATCGATAATTAATTATTGGCTTCGATAACTGGTTTTGCAACATTGTCAAGTGTCTATTGCTTCGGCTTCTTCTCTGTTTATATTACCCAGTGATCACAAACTCAATACTTTCAGTATCAAATTGAAAACCAAAATCAGAAATTGCTGGTGTGGTGCTTGATTTTGCAATAATACCACTTCGACACTAGACACATCAAGAGAACATATAATGTGAATGCGCATGCCCTTGCAATAGCTTAGAAGGAATGTATTTCTTGATTTTGTTTATACGTTGTGCAAGATGTGTGTCATTCATAAGGCACCGTCCTATTTAATTTTAATCATTATGGAATCTTATGTATGCTTGACTAATATGTGATTGATAGCTTTATTGTATTAATCATTTTTTTTCTTTTATGACGGAAGGTATTAAGAATATTAATATTGTATATTGGAAATCTTTTAGCATCATATATAACAGGACAGGTATAGTTTGAGGAGACATTGATCTCTTTCAAAATATCATTGCATCCATGTTTGTATTTTAAAAACATTTCCATCTCTTATTTGCCTGCTACTAGTCGGTTATAGAACTTACATAGACCTTTCTGTAAGAAAATAGTTTACATTTCTGGTGTAACTTGTGGGGATATAACTCAGTTCAATTCAGCATATTTCATTTTCTTGTTTTCGTGTTTATTTTCTTTCCAAGTCTCATGTATATTTGTGCAAGCAACTGTGCACCCGAGATAGTTTTAAAAGGTTCTTTAAAACACGTTTTGTACATTTTACGTGACATAAAACAATCCAAAGAATACAAACGCATACTCTTATATTGTATCATCATGTTCTGCCTTAATTTGGACTTTGCAATCGCACCTCTTTTTGTACTGAATCGCTCACGACTCGTATGACGATGGTTACTAGACCTTCCATTTGTTCTGTCAATTTATCTAAATACAAATATGTGTATTTACTCATATTATCTATGTAATGTATTGCTTCATCGCGAAGTGCTGTTTTTGCAAATTTTCTGTCGGGTTCAATGGAGTTATCTCTATGTAAATGTGGTCTAAAATAGTTTTCAACGCCGAAACAACGCAGAACATCTTTTGTAATATTTCTAATTAGCAACTATATGTAATCTATTGCATTTTGCTTATAACACTGCTATATTTGAAAAATCGCTTATGCTATCCAATCGTGTTAAAAATACTTGTTGGTTTCTAATACTACTATTATTGGTTTTAACCTATACTTAGTGAATCTTTATGTTAAATTCATGTGGACTATATGGGAATGCTAATATTGGATATCATTTTAATGCTTGAAATCCGGATATATTGTCTGTAACACAACTAGCTTTCATTACACATATTTTTCATCCAAACACGCTGAATAATATTTGTTGCCTTTTGATATTAGCATTTGCCATTTTATTCTAAAACTAATACATTTTTCTATCACCTTTCTGATAACTGATTGGTAGATAAAAGTAGAGTTTTAGAGTGAATCAAATATGCACGCTAGGTTTTCCAAAACTTATCAACAAACTAGATAGGAAGGCACTTTAGAAGCTTTGGAAGTGTTCTAAACATTGATTAAAAGGTTCCAACCCAGCACTCAATCATCCGATATTTTAAAACGTTTTATAAGTGCTTTAGAAGAAGCCATACATCCACATATAGGTATGTTGGAGTGAGTACGTATGAGTGTATCTACGGAAAATGGGGCTTCAACAATCTACAGCCAATAGACCTTTAGCAACACAATATTTGTTTACTAGATGTCTTTACTAATATTTTTCATGACGAAGAAATGCACGCATCTCAAAAAGCATGGGAAATAACCAGTGCGAAGACTTCCGACAGTAAGGTCCTCAACAGGCTCTTGGTTTTACTCATGAAACTGAATAACTTTGTATTCATTGTGGCAAGAACTATCTCCGTATAAGAGGAACAGCTATGATATCGAACATAGTAACCTTTTGTTTATGAGCCGATTATAAAGCCAATTTAATGACAGCTGATGGATTTCGCTCATCATGTGGAAATTAAATAGTAGGAAAATGCTAGATGAATTCGTAATGCAAACCCATAATTTAAGTCATTTTATCAAATTCACTGCGAAAGTGTCTAACACCAGTGATTCAATTTTGGACACAGAACAAAACATTCTACATACAGATGTATAGTTATTCCAGCATCTAGCTGCCAACCAATGCTCTGCTCATTCACCGTCCAATACAGGCAAGCACCGTCCGATGCAGTCAAGCACCGTCCAATACAGCCAAGCACTTAGAATCCGGTGAATATGCTATGATGAGATGACTTTCATTGAGAGGCGAGGTAACAGAACATGTAAACAAAGATTTAATAGCAGAAGCGGTACAAACAGTGAAGAAAACAAATGACACAGACCTCATAAAGTGCAAATGAAAATATATATGGAATAAACACCTTTCATCAGCACGTTCCATATAGACAACTAACAAGTATCTAGAATCATTTAAAAGGTCTAACTAACTACTGAACCGTTTCAACCGCTTAAAATGATAATTATTTCAATACTAGCTGAAGCATTCATTAGACCTAAAGATTAACAGAAATCCTAGTCATTCTCAAATCAAGAAACAACGTATGACCTTGTATAAACAAGAAATGTAAAAACGTGCCATCACATGCAAAAATATGTATTTTACAATACATTCTTAGTTGAAATGTTAGGCATCCAGAGCCAGAAAATAAGATGCAATACAGAACATGCCAGCAGCCTTATTAAACGCAAAGAATGCAACATCCGATATAAAGAAATTAAATATTAGAATGAATCTCTAGAAATGAGATTGCAGATAACAAAAAAAATGAAAAGAACTCCAGTGGAGGAACAATTCGGTTACCCACGTCGCACATACAGTTCTACAGTACTGCCTGATTGTAGTCACCCATTACTTCTACCGAGCATGGAAAATAGCGAATCCACAATGTAAAGCAACTAGGGTTGGTTTTCTCTTCCTATGGTTTTGTTTAGTTTATGTTCACAGCAAAATCCTTGCCCTCACTTGACAGTTGTCGTATTTCATCTTGAAATTCTGTATAAATGTGACTAAAAGTATGACCCTTAAAACATTCTCCTGCTGTCAAAAGTTTTCATGTTCTAATGTTTCCTGAGAATATAATCATAACTAAATCGTTAACGAAGTTAATACCTACGCACCTTAAACATCTGCTTATGTTCACATCTAACTGTTAGTCTACCTACTTATTATACGAAATAAATAATAGCAAACGAACTCATCATCCATAAATATAATCGACCCATTTCATTTTATCTACCCAATTACTTACGTAAGTTCTTACCAAAGCAAATAAAATTTGAAGTAGCAAATTATTTTTTATCTACGTACGCAGTATTTAAATACATACAGCTTTATATGTATACTTTCCTGCCTTAGTACCCTCGAATCTAAATTACGACCATTTATTTGAACAATATGTGGTGTATTACCAGGACAGGAAGAATGGAGCATTCATGATAGTCAGATGTGTAAAAAAATCAAATGAGCATTCTGACAGAATCATCGTAAGTATATTATTAAATTAAAATATACAAAGTACTGCACCCGCGATCATAGTTAGAAATCTCTACCCTGTAGAAAGTCTTTACTTGTAGTTCGATACAATAAAACTTTCCAGTGACATCTAAAGTCATCGAAGTGGGAAGAAGGCTTGGTTTGGTGGTTGGGTGAGAATTGCCGCTTCTGCGACTGACGATGCCCCTCATGTATTGATTTCAAGCACAACTGTGCAACTAATAAACCTTTTAGTACAGAAGCAACGGAAAGATTCAGGATCTCCAGCTATTTTACCAATGTTCGATTTGCATCCCAAATATGGAAAAATGTGTCCCTGATCGCAGTCACCTGACCCTTTAATCGAAGATTCAACATATCTAGAGCCTCCAGTTTGTACACTCGTTCATCAGTTTTACCCGCAAGCGGAGCTTCTAGGTTATAACTGATAGTGTTGCCTTTCATTTTGCACCCAGTTGATAATTTGGCAATGCAAAATCTTACCCCGACTCGACCTCGAGGCTATTGCTTTAGTGTGTGCCCTTGAAAATGTTGAAGTCGTTCAATCAATACCATGTTCCCGCTGTTGAACTTATATTCCTGCATCATTTGTGCTAGCCGCGTGCATTTCCTTCACCAATTAATAGATCGAGTATACGTTCCGTCAGACACTTTATCCAACTTCGCTGTAGGAATAGGAGCTGCTGCATCAGGAGGAATAGAAGCCCTTAGCTGCTTTATTGGCTTATCTTCCTTAGGTGGTACAAGTCAGTTTCTAGTCAAACGAGGAATGGCAGGCTGACAGTACAGTTGTATATATACTCCTCCAAATTTTCCAGTGGAATGTCACCATCCTTTTTAATCACACATCTTTATTGAAGCCATTGTTATGAACATCATATAATAGAGCTGCAATAATAACAGTATGTTTTTAAAATGTATCTTCCTTTCTTTGTACATCCAGTTTCCGATTACCTTAGGCCACATAAGAATTAATTGCCCCTAGTCTAGAGTACCGCTCCCATGGCTGTTGTTGTTCTGAAACTGGGGTGGTGTAAGCATCTAGCTGCCGTGTGGCATCACATCACGATGATTCTGGAGAGATATCATCCCAAGAGTAAGTACAAAAATGTTCCACCGATGTCGTCGTAATGACATTTGAGACTAAACTTCGCGAGTTTCGTTTCCTTTGGGTCTCCTTTGGCTATGATTCATGGGAACTGAACAGAACACACGGACTTTAAATTAAGATGTTCAACTACGGTAACATTTTTGATCCATCTCGCGCCCTGCCATGACCTCTAATTGTGAAGACCACTTGGGGTTTGGTGCTGGTCAATAATAATCCCATCACTATCGATCAGGACAAGCTGCTACTTGTACAACTGTCCTACTTGAGTGTAGATGATGTGATCGTTCCTGGCAGAGCTATGCTTGCTTTTAGTATCTCTCATGATGGGGGAACCTTTGCTGCAATCGTAAATCTGTCGATCGTTGAAAACATGTAATGGGCCATTGATAAATACATAGCGTGAAGATGGAACGTGTGGCGGTGGAGTCACTGGATGATGTCAAAAACTGGGACTCTTATAAGAACTTGTGGATACAATATAAGGAGCGGACGGATTCGGTCAACCAAGGGATCCAGACGGACATCTGCTCCAGAGTCTTGCGGTTAACATAATGTCTGCTACTAAGCCTTATTTCTCTATAGCTGAAGCATGATGCAGCAGATTTGGTATTTTTTAAGATCTGAGTTGCATAACAAACACATGGGATTATAACATGCAATATATATCCGTATACTCAGCCTCATAGTTAGATGGTAAGACACAATTATCAAAGTGAGGGCAGTTATTTATATGCACTAATAGTACGCCTCGGCATTGTCTTAGTTTTCATTTTGGGTAGAGCAGCATTACCATTATATAGTACTTAATCTAGACTGCCACAGTTATAAGCATACTCAAGATCACATGCCGAGCTGGACGGTTTATAATTACCACTATTATTACCACAATTACTACTAGAATTACCACAATTACCACTAGAATTACCACTATTAAAAGCACTTGTACCACTACTTCGTTCTCACAGTTTATTCGTTTGACCTAAGCGTATATTAATACCTTTGATTCAGCTATTGTTGCAGATTTAGGTTTTGGTTCAGTTGTGTTGGCAGCTGCTGGTACTTCATTAGTTATCAATTCAGTTATCGGCAAAATATAGTAGTTAAGTTGATGATTGCTCGGGTACCTTTAAGTCAATATATCAGCTACATTTTCAGTCAGCATTTCAGCCACCTTTATTATTGCATTCGTATTTGTGTATTTTCTCCGCTAGATTAACCATTTATATCCGGTAGCTTTTGCTTTTTATAATACTGTTTAATATATTGGTATGCCACCATACCACGTTAGATATTAAGAGGAATAAAGATCAAGTACAGTGTCTGATAAACTTGTATATGGACTAGATAACATAATACTATAAACAAAAGCTGTATATCTAGAGTACTCATATCAATTTAGTTTATCATACTGTGTATGGTACCACGCACACTTGTAACTAAATACTATGAATCTAGATACAACCACATTATACCATCGATATTGTTGTTTCTCTACTGGCCATTAATATTTAACGTGAGTGGATAAATGATTAAAGGATAGCTGGAAACTGGTAATAGTAGAAACTCAATCTGGCATTTTTGATTATCTACAAACATATATGTTTCCAGTGGAACGTCACCATCTTTATTAATTATATCTATTTTAGAACGGATATGTACGAATAGGAGACAGTATGTACAGTCTTATACAAGAAGAGAATGATGTCAAATCAAGAAAGTTGTTGGAATCTGGAGGTCTCCTTGTCAAACCCTATGTTCTAAAGGACGAATCAACTATCCAAAGGGACATGTTAACCGAAATGAAAGGTCTGAAATATCTTTTTTATATTCGGATAGTGAAATATACGGAAACATTCTTTAAATCTTAATTTTTGTACAATTGCACGAACGTGCAATTTTTTCCTGAACACCGTTGGAGTACTGTCAATATCTTTCCTCTGTTATTGTTTCAATAAACCAATGGTCACTTTGTATTCTTGTATCAGTGTCATTTTATTACATTCAGTTTCTCTCTTGACTGGAACGGAAAACGGGCTCGGGAGAAATCACAAATAATATCTCTATTATTCAAACCCTCAGCACAGTATAGTTTAAATCACACGTCGATTTTGTTTTCGTTTGAATGTAGAGTACAGTAAGAAAATAATGAAAAAGTTGAAATTACCTCACAGTCTTTATAGTTAATAAAGAATATATATGCAGTACAAGTGAATGAGGGCAAAGTAGTAGAAGAAATTAAGTCTCATATCCAACGTTTCCAAAGACAGCACAAAGAAAATCATTTTCCTTCCACAGATGCTACGTTATCATCTCGAAATGTAGCATTCTTACATAATAGAGCGGCAACAGGTGAGAGTCATCATACTGAAGGAAATAACAGATGGTACAATATTGTCACTTATAAATATAGTAAGATAATATTACATATGAGAATGGTTCGATAACGTAGGACGACAATGACAAATTAAGTGTTATCATATGATACACATTTAATGTTCTTAAGCATCACATGTCGTTTGAAAATGTTGATTACTATAGAAGAAAATACCATTTGTCATCGAACCTTTTGTCAATAAGGTTACGTCAATGTATTATACAATTGAAAACAAAAATAATACAGATTTGTGTTTCTTAATACATGTTGGTATCAAATATCATGAACATGACATGTTCTCTCGTTGCAAATTGCATCCACAGATAAATCTCACCAGCTGAAAAAGAAAACATATGATGTCAAGGTCGCCGTACTGATAGATTCTGTACTATGGGAATTGTGAGTAATCTCTTTGGATTAAAACACACACACACACACACAGATATATATATATATATATAT
>JAECUM010013173.1:0-62976 GCA_016617855.1 Megalonaias nervosa | reverse complement strand
ATTAATAATCAAAATCATCTTGGATGATGTATTCATCATATTATCATAAAATTTGCTCTATTAATAAGCGTTTGCACCTAGAATTGTATGGGTACTATACATCGTGTTCAGTTTATGATTTTAGTTACCTTGGTAATCGTCAAGAACGTGTCTCCAGTTTGCTTCACTGGATGATTATGTGCATATGGATTTTTGTAGTACCCGACCTGCACTGAAGCTGGGGACGTGGTATGACAAGCTATGACGTCATCTCCACCCTGCAAATAGTAGAACGAATGATAAAACACATCAAAATAATTAATAATGATTCAAAAAACAAGCATGCACATTTTATATACTTAATAAGAAGAAAACGATGTTTCTGAATAAAAGTAAACTGCAGGAGAAATGTTTCGACCGAGTGCAATAATTATATCTCAAGGCTTTAAATTACGTGGTATATAAGATCTTGAAGATAAACCCACTCATATTAAATTCAATTAGATATCTAAAAAATTAATCGGATCAAAATAAATATATTGTGATAAAGTGTCTCTGCTTCACCACAATTGCTTGGAACATGAACTAAATCGAAATATTTAATACAATTTACTTATCTTAAATTCTATCCGAACAATCAAAAGCACATTTTTTAAAATGATTGATAACTTTAAACCAGACTATCTCAAACGCAGATTTCAATTTATGAAAGGGTTCTTGTTAAAATTAGTATTCACTATTATACACAAATGTACAGTAGATCTAGACAAAGGAATTTTAAAACAACACGAATAAAGGCTTAAAATTAAGAAAGTCATTTTCGTCCATGTCGGAAAGATAGAGAATCTTACATGAGAGCTCATTTCAAATGTAATCTATGAAATTCGTCCAACACTTTCTATCTTTGGCGAAATTATATTTATGGCATGACGATAAACAGACAAAAGTACATATGTGTTTTGATCCGGGCGAGCGAGCAGCAGAGAGGGTGAACCCTACAAAATAGTTTTCGAACCAAAAGATTTAAACATGAAAATCATCGTAAAAAAAGCAAAAATATAAGGTCAATAACTCTAAACCAGAACCTCTAACCGAATTGAGATTCTCTCTACGTGGGTTATTTACGCTGTTACTCGCTCTTGACACCTGTATTTGTAAATGCTATGCGTGTTCGTTTATGTGCTCGTGCGCGTAATTTTTGTCAGTCCACCCTCTCTGCTGCTGTAATTAAATCATTGTTATATCAATAATGATTGGTGAAGCTCACTCAGCTAGACTAGCTCGAGAGCGACTAGAAGCAATCAAGAAATATCTACCTGTCCGTGATTCTGTCAGACAAAAATTACAAGCGCGTCAAGATCTCAAAGAAGGATTTGCAGAAGCCGCAGAAGAATTATTTAAACCTATTACAAAGACTACTAAAGGTATTCTTCCCGCGTTGGAGAAAACCGCTGAAGCAACTGGAAAAATAGCAGAGCGAACTAAGAAAACAAAACAAAATTCTGCGAGAGCTTCCAGGTGAGACAGCTGCGGCTCAGCCACAATTACAAGAAGAAATACAAGTACTTGATAGTGTTGACAAAGTTCGTGAGGAGGCTGGCGATGTAAAGGATCTTCTTACGCCAGAATCAAAACTAAGATCAAAACCACCAGCCCGATTTTCCAAAGAAGGTCATAGGATGCTTCAAAAAGACCCTATAGCGCTTGCCGCAAGGGGATATCAACGTCATGGTGAATTATTAAATCCAAATACCGCTAGTGTTTCAAAGAAAAACTGGGTTCCTTTTGTATTTCGAAAGTCTCGTGGTATACCCAGAATTACCGATAAATACAGAAGTGATTTTGAAGATTTTGAGAGACAAGTCAAAGAGGCTGAAAGAGCGTCCTCATCGGAATACAGCCCACATTTTACTGAGGAAGAAGAAATAATTGGAAGTGGTATTGGTACAGGTACCAGGGGAAGTGGCCTTGTTACTCCATGTCCCAATAATGTCCTTGCTGACGTGGACAGATTAGAAATTCTGATTGGTGGAAACGAGCCAGTAATAATTCTCCAGAAATTATTAATGAAACAGCTGCTATTTGTCAACGATTATTTACAGGCGGTATCAGGGATATTAACGTGTATCGGTCCCTCATTAATAAAATCGCCGATGATTATCACAGTGATTAAACAGTTAGATATAATTACTATAATAAAATGATCATACACGCTGCTCAACGTGGACCAACTATGGTCAGGATGATAAATTCGAGATTACCTACATACAAAACATTTTACGGCGATGGACTCGGCGATGTTGTTCAGGGTTTATTTAGAAGGATAGCCCCAAAAGCAATACCGATTGCAAAGCAACTAGGAATGAAAGCTATTGATATTGTTTGAGAAAAAGGTATTAGCGCTGCTGGTGACGTTGCTAGTAAAGCATTCTCTGCAATCTAGGATAGACTAGCACGATTAATACGACGACAACCTCAGCCAGTAAAATTACCTAGCACTGAAATGATGCCTGCAAACGTTAGTAAAACAATAAATCAAGCCGCAAATAAAAAATTAGAGTCATTGGCTGGTGAAAAAGAAAAACAATATAACCTCTAGTCTGGTAGCAGGAAGTGGTTTTCTTGTTAAACGATAGCAAATATAATAAGGATGTTCAAAAGCATATCTGATCCCGCATTCGACATGGACGCACCAATTCTCAAAGATGAAACGGTATGTGATTATCAATATTATTCTTATGACGCACGTGTACCTGACGAGCGTGGAAGAATTGAATTACAAGTTCAGGATACAAGCAGATATTTCTTACCTGCTGGGGCATTTATTGAAGTCGAAGGTAGACTTTTAAAATTAGATAATACAGATTATGGAATTGGTGATCGAGTTGGTTTTGTCAATAATGGTATTATGGCGTTATTTAAAAGTGCAGCATATAACATTGATGGACGAGATATTGAGATCCGTCATAATGACATTGACGTTGCCACAACAATACTTGGTCTTGCAAGATACAGCGATGATTACTCAAGATCAGCTGGTCCATCAATGATGTTTGCCAAAGATACAACTGATCATCCAGAGCACAGAAATGTAACATTAAATGCAGCTGGGGACACAGTTGTATCAATGAATGAAAATTTCAACTTGGGATTCGCGTTACGTCGAGCAATGCTGGGCGACGATGAAAGATTTTCATGTGCGATTCCACTGTCACACATCTTTGGATTTTGTAGAAATGTTAGAAAGGTTATTTTTGGAGCCAAGCATACAATTATACTCGTACGAAAAAATACCGACGATGATGCAATATGGCACGCTGAAGGGGCTAACTCAGGTGCAACTGCGGCACTTCATGGTAAAGTAATACTGACAAAACTTTCATTGTGGATGCCAACAATGACACCGTCGTTAATCGAAGAACAAAGGTTATTTTCTTTCATGGCCAGCGGCGGTAAGTCGACTCTATCATGGCTAACAATGACCACGGATTCTATCCAGAGTAACATTAATGGTTTATTTACATGGCAAATAGCATCACAGCAAGGTGTCTCTGCACCGCGACATATATTTGTTGCACTTCAAGATGTTACTCGAGTAAACTCGCAAACACGAAGTATTATGATATTTGATAAACTCGGCGTTACTGAGGTTTCTTTGAGGATAAACGGACATCAAGAACCAGCCGAGGATATTTTGTTAAATTTTGAACAAAACAGTGTTGCACGTGCGTATCATCGTCTGATGACGTTCATGGGACGTTATCAAAATGTTGATACTGGTTTACAAATATCACAGCGGGATTTTACAACGCTATATCCGATCTATTACTTTTCGCTGGAACATTTGGATTTGTTTAGACAGTCCGTCGTTGACATACATTTTCGAGCACGTGTTACAAGAGGAGTTATTGCTAATTACAGAGCAATCGCCGTTATACTCAGCGATAAAACAATGCTACTTGAAGGTGTTGGTGGACGAATGAGAGATTGATGCGCCAGTAGAAAACATGTAATTAGATCATGAATAAAATTATAAATGTCATATCATCATGTTAGTGTCAGTCTGACTCCTGGTCAGATTAAAAAACTGCAGTCAGCATCAGCGAAGCGATGTGGAGTAAAAATATCACTAGCGCGATAGAACAAATCGCAGGTGGTCCAAATAAACTATTGCTGACAGAACGCCAGCTCAATCATTTTAATGAAGCCAAACAATCAAAGACCGGCATACGCGTAAATCTTTCTGCTGGTGCCATCAAAAACATTGCTAAGACTGGTGGTATATTTCCACTTCTTGCAGCTATTCCAGGAATAATAGCCGCAGCAGCCCCAGCTGTTGCAAAAGCAGCTGCGTTAGGTGCAGTTGGAACAGCTGCTGGAATGGCAATAAAGAAAGCAACAGGGAAAGGATTTAAAAAAAAGAAGACGATCCCGAACAGGTCTAGGTCTGAGACTTCCAGGAACTCGATACGGACGCGGATTAAAAATTCCAGGGACTCGCTGATTTTTCCGATGTCTAACTTTGATTTACTCGATGCTGCTAAGCAACTAAATATAAAGAATTTCAGAGGTGTTTTTATGCGTGATCAATTACCGAAAAATCCAAATCTGATTGAAGCAGGTATTATTAATCTCGATAAAAACTCTGGTCCAGGTACTCATTGGGTTGCGTACGCGATTGATCCACAGGGTATTATTTATTTCGATTCGTACGGACTGGCACCACCGAAAGAATTTATAAAAGATATCGACAGACTTCAAAGTATTCCAATCTGGTATTCAACGCTACCAACACAAAAAGTAACCTACCCGCCGATATGTGGCCGTGAAGCACTAGCAGTACTTGATGCTGTCTCAAGATCAACGAAACCACCTCATAAGGCTGTACACGAATATACGAGTTCTGTTTTAAATAATCGCTAATCATATAATGGTAGATATTTACGGAAGATCAACTAAAACTAAAAAAAAAATAAGAACCAGGTGAAGATTTACTCAAGCGAGTAACAAGGCAGATCAATGATGAATTATCTGACCTGCTCAATCTTGCCAACGTTGATTCAAACAAACTTGTTATATTTCAAAGCCATGAAGGAAAATTGAAGACGAGTAATATTTCAATTAACGATATTATTATTCGTAGTCAATTATCGCGAGAAGGTCTTATTGCTGTACATGACAGAGAGGGCAAACTTGTTCCAAGTGGTATTACTGCAGTGTCGATCAATGATAGGTTGTCAACATTCGGTGATACCATGCACGGCGTTCTCAACATGAACAATAATAAAATTATCGACGTAGGAGAACCGACGGATAATCTCGACGCTGCAACGAAGAAATATGTCGATGATAAGGACATTCCAGTGACAACTTCGTTAGCTACAATCAACGATGGAATGACCACACTCAAAACTGACTTTACTAATCAAGTACAACTGTTTCTGAATTGGCGCAGAAACGTAAACAGAACCATTAATGATTTTTTTGGAAGTCCACCAACCGTTAACATGAGTCTCAGTGATATAATGCAAGAATCAACGATATTGTCAGTGAAATTCCTAGTATCGTTCAAAAAACCAATCTGATTAAAATTCCACACAAACAAATTAACAATATTGTGAACACAGTATCATCAGGATCATCAACATGGACACCGCAAAATAACCCTATCAAACATACTGTGGATGTCACTGGCGTGTACAGGCTGTCCATGTTCAGCTCTGCAAAATTTAGGATATGTATCACGTATCTATGGGGTCATTCAACCGATGCTTTTTCTGGAACTGTATTTATTATATTAAATAAAGATACCGAAGAAACGTTTATGCTAGAATCATCTGATAAAAAATTAACCTCGGCGTCCTACTGGTGGTGAATAGAATTTGTAGCTGAAACACCACAATTAATTACTTAATACAGTATAATGATAGACGTTCAGCGATACAGATACGATCAAGTAACAACATGGCAAAATAAACTAAAAACCATCATCGATGATTATACAGCAAAAATAAAGAAATATCGTAGACGTGCGGTTGCCGTTGATATCATCGTTTATTCGGTTTCCGCGACTGTTGCTGGAACTGAAGTAGTATTATCAACGTTGACGATGACAGCTCCGATCGTTGTAACAATCGTTGTTTCATCATCAACCACGATCGCTGGAATATTCAATATTATCGCGAAAAAGATAGATACGTGCACAAATGAAAAATTGAACGAATACACGATGAAATTACATACTGCAACTGTAGCATATTCAAAATTATCATCGATGATTTCTTTGTCGCTCAACGATGGAATAATATCCGATGAGGAATTCAGTATTATAATAAAGATCTAAAATGAAGTATTTAACCGCAGCGATGCCACGGGTGATTCGATCACGGAAATAAATAATTTAGAGCAACAATAATATAATTATGACAACAAAATTTACATTATCAGATAAAATATCTGTTGATAATGTCATTGATACAATTAAATCGATTTATGAATATTTTGGAGCAACTTTTACTTTGGATGATAATACAGGAGATTATATTATAAAATATCCTGAATGGCCAAAATCAGATTTTATTAACGATGATCGCTGGAGAAATTATCATCATACTGGTGTAGAAATCGGTGACCCAGATGTTAAAATCGTGGATGAACACACTGAGATGCTAAAATTTCATGTATGGAGTGACAATGGTTGGTTTGAAGATTTTGAAAAATCAATTAATAGTTTAAAATAATAATAATGACATCACAGGAATTATTACAACAGATCGTCATTAATACTGCTCCGGTAAGAACTACAATGATATCAGCGAGTTCAACTAATCCTGAATTCAGTATTAATTTTTCCGACCGCAATTCCAGCAAGTGAACTAGCATTAGCGCAATTACGGGTTTATTATAGTTGGCCAAATATTAGGTCAAAATAATTTGGTGGACTACAACCGAATAATTCATTAGTATTTGCAAATAAAAATAAACCCGATGGAGCTCCTGATTGGCAAGTAGTTAGTATTCCAACGGGCAGTTATCAGATAGAACAGATCAATGAAGAATTCCAGCGCAGGATTAGATCCATAACAGGTAAAGAATCAAAGATTGCAATTACTGTTCATGAGCCAACACTGTCATCTGCCATCGAAATATTATCGCCTGATTACGCCGCTGGCATTTATCAGTCTTCGATTAGGTCAGTATTAGGATGGCCAGAAATCCCACCTGTTTATTCTGGCCCTGCTGAACCGACCAAGAATGAATTTCTTGTAACAGCGAAAAGATCAACAGAATTTTCACGATATATTCTGAATAACATCGGTTATTTTTCAATCGATCCATCACGAACTAATCCTGACAGTGAAGGAACAAAATATTCTGTAGTTATGCAAGCATTCGTGAGAAATGAGGAAGAAACTTTTCTGTCGCTGGAGAGCAAAGAACTATCTTTTGATGATGACGGATTTAAAAATCTTTCTGCGGTTGTTAATCTTGATTATAATCGTAAAATTACTGATTTAGAAAATCTATTTTTGTCATTGTCGCAATTCTACGACGATGACACAAAACAACAGATTATTGAAATAATAGTATACTTAAACAAAATTAGATCCGACATGAACTTTACCAACCAAGCTATCATCGTAGAACGCATCGAAAGGTTAGAAAAAGATCCAAATCATCCATTTGCAAAACCAATTCTTAATCATTATAAAATAACGAGAGAAAAACTCCAAACATTTGTGATACCAGAACTTAGCACGGACGGGTTAAAAAGAGACTCGGCGATATTGTCGATAATTACTTTCTTAGAGTTCTAGAATCATGGAGAAAAATTGCTCTACCAGCAAGTATTCTCCGATATAACAATGATCCATACAGTGGAGGTCGTCATATTTCGCCAGGAATCGTTATTATCACATCAACGATCGCTGTCAATCTAGTATGTGATGTCATCGACGGTAGTTATCAAGTAGACGCTGAAAAATCCAATGAAGCCCAACAAGGATACATTCTGTATTCATTTACACCTCAAGTACCCCCAGGCTATTTGATTGTATCAGAACCAATCAACGTTGTTTATCTAAAATGTCATAATCCACTCTTATCGCGGATACATTTCAAACTTACTGACCAGACTGGCCACTTGTTAGACCCTAGGTCAGAAATATTAAATATAAACCTGTATGTGTGTTCGTAGAAAACACCAAGCGAAAACAAATGTCACAATAAAATATTTTTTTTTTTTTTTTTTTTTTAATCCCCCGTGATTATTATCCTTGACTTGGATCAGAAATGAATTATCCTGGTACAACGTTACAGGTGACATTATTAGTTTCGTTGTCAACGTCACTAATGTCACTTTCACTATGATTAGAGTCACACTCGTTCTTATCTTTCGCTAGTAACTCTTCAGCAACTTCGTTCAATGACTCCGTCATCGACATAATATCTCTCAACTGTTTTATACGAGCGCGTACAATTCTTTTCGTGTCGAATTCGTGAGATAATTCTGACCTAACCTTTTCGATTGAACGTGAAAGAGGAACAAATAATTTCACTTGCGTATCCGTGATTGCTGCCAGCGATTGTAACATCGCCTGCTGGATCAACTTTATGAATCTATAATCGGAGTTCAACGTATATCTACTTTCTGACTTTCGAAATTGTAATGATTCAAAATCCCTCATTATTTTTTCATTTTCAAGCTCATCATATATTTTTATACCGCTGTGTTGTAATTGCTTAATATCAGCAATAACTGATGTGATGTTTTCGTGGTTCATTATTTTTTATATTATAAATTATTTGTTTAATAAATATTTCTGAATGAAAATATAAATATTTCTGAATAAATATTTATAAAAAAATAAAATATTTTAGACAATCTGACTAAATTCAACGATTGTGATGGGTATATTACTCGAAAACTTACAAAATATGATCAAAATTGCAACGTTGTCGGGATATATTACTTGAAAACTTAAAAAATATGATCAAAATTATGGTTTTGTTGGGTATAATACCCCTAAAATTTAAAAAATCTGATCGAATTTCATAAAAATAAAAAAATTTGTAATAAAAATATTTCTGAATATATATTTCAGAATAAATATTTCTGAACGAAAAAATAAATATTTCTGAATAATTATTTCTGAATAAATATTTCTGAACGAAAAAATAAATATTTCTGAATAAATATTTACAAAAAATAAAATAGTTTAGAGAATCCGACCGAATTTACGATTTTGATGGGTATATTACTCGAAACTTAAAAAATATGATCAAAATTGCAACGTTGTCGGGATATATTACTTGAAAACTTAAAAAATATAATCAAAAGTATGGTTTTCTTGGGTATAATACCCCTAAAATTCAGAAAATCCGACCGAATTTCATAAAAAATAAAATTTTATTATAGTAAAAATATTTCTGAATACGATAAAAATAAAAATATATTCTGAATCATAATAAAGGTAAGAATATATTTTTGAATCAGATAAAAATAAAAATATATTTTTGAATCAGATAAATATAAAAATATATTTTTGAATCAGATAAAAATAAAAATATATTTTTGAATCAGATAAATATAAAAATATATTCTGAATCAGATAAAGATAAAAATATATTTCTGAATCAGATAAATATATATTTCTGAATCAGATAAAAATAAAAATATATCTTTGAATCAGATAAAAGTAAAAATATATTTTTGAATCAGATAAAAGTAAAAATATATTCTGAATCAGATAAATATAAAAAAATATTCTGAATCAGATAAAAATAAAATTATATTCTGAATCAACTAAAATAAAAATATATTCTGAATCAGATAAAAATAAAAATATATTTTTGAATAAAAATAAACCATTCCACTGGGGTCCCTTCTGCCGGTAAAGCCTTTACCAATAAGATCCTAAGAGTCCTTGTTGGGGGCCATTGGCCCACAGGCACTCTTTCATCGGTTAAGACCTGTATTATGGTCCACAGGCACCTTATTGAGACTTTTTGGTCCGACGGACATTCTTTCTGAATGCCCCTATGTGGGTACCCTTCGGTGAGGTCACAAGGTCACGAGTTCACATCATCCTGCTGTTTATTTTAGGGACGCAAGCTCATAGACACACCCCCAGCGAATTCCTAATGTGCGAAACGAAATATTAGAAATTCAGAGGGTTGTCTAGGCATATCGATTTCATGTAAAACCCCCCCCAAAAAAAATCAAACCTCCGGGTAAGTGCAAAACTACACTCGCCACGTTGTTTGAAATTGGCGAGGGTTACGTGAAATCTCATGGGGCTTGCTTACGCCACCAATTATTAAGTAAATAATAATTATTAAAGAAAATGGCATTCTAACGCCACCCCCTATATATGTCCGATACGGGGAATCGAACCACAAGCCTCGAGTACGAATATACGTTTCAAAAATAAATATATAGTTACCTATCCCTGACTCTGTCACTGCAGATTCTGTGATCAGTATTATACTATCAGATTCTGAATAAAATATAAAATAAATCGCAAATCTACAACCTTATACATTTCTGCCTTGTTTAAATATTATATTCTCAAGCTACCAGAACTATCTAGCAGTGAATGCATGGATCGATATTATTCCGGTTCTATCTGCATGCAGTCTAGACCAAAAAAAAAATCGATAATAACTACCGCACACACTGCTTAATGTAAAATCCACTATGGCGCGGTTATTACGGAATTCAATATCATCTTCACAACGTCCAAGAATAAATTCCTTGACAACGTCAATGGAATTGAGGTTTTGTGCTCGATCATATAAAATATTGGATTATCAGAATTAATGTTTGATGGATTAGATGTATACTATTGAATAAATGTGTAGTCATGTATACGCAATAACAAAAAAGGGAGACAACTGCTTGATTATTCTATCAGCTATGACTGAGTTATCTCCCTTCATCGTGTGTGTGTGTGTGTGTGTGTGTGTGTGTGTGTGTGTATATATATATATATATATATATATATATATATATATATATATATATATATATATATATACCGGAATTTGATCTTTTGTTCGAATTTTTTCGAATATGCTAATTTATATATCTTATTTGCAACAAAACGTACTGAAGGCATACAAATATCAAAATATTTGGCAGCAGCATTCATCGATGGGAAAATTATTTCTTCATTTGTCTCTGTATTTGTTGATATAACCGACCTAGAAGTCTTGCAACAAATACCAGTATTACCTAATATACAATTTTGACTCTGTGTAACAATTCGTAAATTTCCCAAAGAATTATCTTTCGGGTTTGAATTTATGTGATTGATCACAAATCCATCTTCGATGACCCCATGAAAACATTCGAATACGAATCGATGATTATAAGGATATGTTTTGTTTCCAGCACGGAATTTGAGATAGCCAGTATTAGTAACACTACCAACTGGTTTTTTCAATCTGCAGTTTCTGATTACACCATCACGAGAAACAGTTAAAGATACCGGAGCATCTATCAGCGACGTTGCTAAACTAGAAAAGAAATTAAAATTTCCAATAGCAGTAAAAACACTAACCGGAGAAATTTTGTACAAACCGAAATATACAAAAAATGGAACTCCTGTAACAATCATTGATCATAACGCACATGCATGGACTGTGGCAGTAACAACATTTCCACGAGATAGAATAGTTAAATTTTATGACGATTATATATTCGATGCTATTAGAAATATCAGTAAGAATGATCCTGTATCCGTGTGGTTATTTCAAAGTTCAGATTCGTATTACGATCAGTTTGTAAGACATAACAGAGAAATTTATCGTGCAGAATCTCTCCACGAGAAAATGAAGAATATTGCATTGAAATATAATTCTGATGATGTTGAAGTTGAACGATTATTGAATAATTGTTTTACAGTTCCATCGGTTGCTACTCATTTTGCTCAAGAGAAAAATTCATGGAAACCAACAAGATTAGAATTTCTTGAAGATGTCCAGCATAGTTGTGTCGAATACGGACACGGCGGATTGTGGAATACTAAATACGATTGTAGCGATATTATATCGGTTGATATGGTAGCGTGTTATCCTGGGAGTTTTCTTGGATACGGAAACTGTTCTGAATATTTTGAAAGATTCGGACATCCGACACATGAAATGACAAGAGTTGCGATAAATGGGCCATTACCTGATTTTGATTTAACTGGATTCGCTTGTGTAAAATCATTTACGTTTTGTAATAATCTTCATCCAATTGTCTATGTGTGGTTTGGGAGACATTTCTCAGAAGAATATTAGGTTCCAATAGTGCTATTATGATACATGCTTGATACTGGAATCTTAGTGTCGTTGAGCGTAAGTAAAGCTATTATATCATATCATCCACAGAAACAAATTTGGTTACCACAACAAAAGAAATATTCACCGACGGATCCAGATGAAGACTGGGATAAAATTGATTATGAAAATAAAGTTGCAAAAGACCTCGGCAGAAAAATAATTGGTAAATTTACTCAAGGAGGATCATATTATCATAAACGAATGTGTGCAAGATTAATTATGGATGATGCTGAACTCGATTTTATAATTACTGATACAACGAACAAAGAAACATTCATAAGTAGAAGCAATGCTTATTCATCAGACGGGTCTAAATTAGGTACAATCGTGAGTTATATTGATGGTGAGTCACCCCAGTTTACTCATTTAAGATCTTCTATGCTCGCTTACGTTTCTATAAATTTATCATCGATGATAAATAGATTTCCTCGTTACGCTGTCAGAGTTGCCACGGATTCATTTTATATAAATAAAAAATATTTAGATTTGCTAAAACCGCTACTCGGTAATGACGAATGGGATCATGGAGAATAAAACAAGAAAATATACTTGACTATTCCGAATCTGCAGACGTTGAAATCAAGGAAATATATTACGGTAATGACAATCAAATATTGAAATCATCAGCACCATCTGTGTTTGATCCTGTGGCCAGACATAAAGCCGTTTATCTCAATGGACCTGGAGGTTCTGGAAAAACAACACGTGCCATTGAATTATTTCGCCGTAACGATGTTACGGGTTTGAAGAACTCCGTTGATATGATTGTTCTGACACCTACACATAAACTAGCCAGAGAAATAAATGAACGCGGAGTAAAATCTCAAACTTATCATGCTTTCTTCAGATGGTGTGGGGATACGTGGACACCTGAGCGAATGGGTGAGAAATATATACCCCTGATTATCATCTGGGATTAACTTTGTACAGTATCGTTTGAAACATTAAAAATATTTCTCGATTGGCTACTGACAAAAAATACTGCTGTGATAATGTGCGGCGATCATGGTCAACCACCACCTTTCGTTGGGCAGTCTCCGCACGAGTGGTTAAAAACTTTTGTGGATTATTATGAGGAGATAACCGATGATCATAGAGCTATTGATGAACCTCTGAAAGAATTTTAAAAGATTAATCAGACTACAGCCAGATAAAATACAGTGTGAGATAATGCGTGAAATAATTCCAGAAACTCCTGTGAGCGATTTTTGGAATTTATGGAGACCAAATGATTGAATAGTTGCGAGTAGAAAAATAGTTCGTGATGAATTGCAAGAGAAATTATTTTTGTTACATAAAGAAAACTTTTCAAATCTACCCGTACCATTGTGTTATCGCCCAGCAGATACTCGACGACAGAATATTGAATTTGAAATTCCAGGAACAAATGAAAAACAAAATCTTGTATTCAATGATATTGTTTTGGTTGATGTTGATGTTGTTGAGAGCGCGTTGATCACGGATAAAACTCCATGGAAATTAGGATATGCTATAACGACTCATTGGTCACAAGGACTAACTATTACTGATACAAATATCTGGATTGTCGATGATAGAATCGAATGGTCAAATTTAGTTTATCTCGCAGTTCTCGCAGTGTCTCGAGTCAGAAGAATATCTCAACTGCACAGGGTTATTATGAATTTTACAGAAAATAATAATCAAACTGCTAGCAATGGCATAATAAGAAAAAAACTATTTAGTTATAAGCAATGTGGCAAAATAAATAATCGCGACTTTGATATTTATACTGAATTGATCATGACATTAAAACAACGACAGAATAATCATTGTGCAAGTTGTAACTGTAATATGTTATGGGAGCAGACGAGTAATAATCCAAGACAGTTCACCGTAGACTGAATTAATAGTGATCTCGGTCATACACGTGATAATGTCATATTGACATGTCTTGAATGCAATCGACGCAGGGGGTTCCAATTTACAAAAGTGAACGCGGTGGTAACTGTGTGTCTTCAGGAATTACTTGTAATTGTTTGCGTACAAATCCACGCTGAGAAGCATTTGAATCCAGTCTGTATATTGCGGGTCTACCCGTGGATCTAACCACGCTAGAAATTTTATGTGTAGTCACACTCCAGACAGGATCAGTTGCTCTTTTTTTACCCCCTTCAAGTTCACCAGGTTCATATAAATACCTTACAATCACATTACCTAACACTGGCTGTTTTGAAAAGTCACGTCGTTGTCCGTAGCCATCGCTACGGGGTATATGTTTCTTTCTAATTGCATTAATAGGTTTCATAGAAGTTGCACGAGTAATTTCATTATTTAACGCAGCTATCATACTTGGCAATCTTGCAACCCATTCGCGAGATCTTGTATCTGCCTGGATTATTTCTTTCGCATACTGGTATCCAAATAACCGTTCAGCGAGTGTTCGATTAAATAGTTCAACTATTGCCTGATCACGATGAATTGCGATGTGTCCTTGTCTGATTTTGACATTATGCTTTTTCATCAGCGATGATACTGTACCAAGAAATTCTTTGCCAGGATCAACTTGTAGCAGCTGTGGCCATCGCAAAGGTCCTCGTTGATAAATTCTTTCAGACGCAGATACAACTTCAGATGTTGTTTTTGGTGATAATGGTTCCGCTTCTTTATATCTACTTGCAACATCAACGAAATTTAACGCGTATTTGTACGTGCGTGATTGATGCCCACGTGTTTTAATGGTATCATGTGGTAAAAACAAAATATCTGCTTGATGAACTTCATTGGGAACGCTGACATCAAAATACGCGTACAGAATTTTTTAAGTGGACGTAGATAGATTTGCCATATTGCCTGTCGTGATAACCACGCTGCAGCAGCCGCACGTGAGACTTTTGCTGCTTTAGCAAGTTTGCTAATAGCTGCTCTGCCCTTCCAATATCCTCCTGGGCTATAATAAATGGATTCCATTATAATAGTTATATAATTAATTACCCAGCCCCTAGCATTATTTTACCTTTCATAGCAGATTTCACTAGAAAACTAGCGAGTTTTTCTCTAAGAGATTTATCAGGTATAGAATTTAACGCATGAATCAGTTTCACATCTGCGAGATGTCGTTGTTGTAAATCTTTGCTTTTATACGCAACATCATGAACGTGACACGCTTGATCAGTCTTATTTATTGGATACTCTCCTGGTCTTGGTTGATCTCGTTCGTCAAGTCGGATATCAAGTCGACTTCCAAAACCACAATAATTATATCCTGGCAATTGTTTTTGTCCGGGATACTTTGCCCACGGAACCCCTGGTAATTTTCCCAACGAAGTAGCGATATCACCTCCTGTCTTCATTGACTTGTCAAGGGAAATAAATCTGTATTTGTTTGTACCACATTTTTCACACTTACCTGTCAGTGCGCGTTTTTTATTTTTTGTTATTATTTTTGTTAACCCAGCGGTGGGGGTGGGTGCCTTGCATCGAACACAATATAGATTCATATTATTTATTATTATGGATATAATTGACTTTTCGGCGACACGAAAACAAGAGCCAGTCAAGCATCACCCAGCGCTACCGAATTCTATTAGAATGATAATAATTGGGCTATCTGGAAGTGGTAAGACGCAATTATTGCTTAATCTGATAATGAGATGGCTCAAATGGGATAAATTGTATTTAGTAGCACCATCTGCAGATGATCAACGATGCTATGAAGTACTTAAAGATTTGAATGAAAATGCAAAATCGTTATATGAAGACAGTGACAGTGATGGAGTCAGTGCTATTGATTTTATCACTGATATTGATGAAGCGCCATCTGTAGATGACCTGGATGGACGTGTTAATAATTTAGTAGTGTACGACGATGTCATGCTGGACAAACAATCAAATCCAGCTCGGATATTTTCTCGAGGTAGACATAAAATTACAGACGTGATTTATGTTACCCAGCGTTATACACAAATACCTAAAGTGATCAGAGACAAATGCAATATTTTGGTTGTATTTAACAGAGTTGATAATCATACTTTACAAAATATTTATTATACCTGGTGTTCAGAGGACATGGATATGATCAAATTTAAACATTTCTTTGCACACGCGCAAGCTACTCCGTTTGGATTTATAACAATAAATTTACATGATCCCAGGTAGAGATATCGTAACGGACTTGATACAATATTTGGATAAAATCTACAGCAGCAGAGATGGTGGACTGACAAAAATTACGCGCACGAGCACATACACGAACACGCATAGCATTTACAAATACAGGTGTCAAGAGTGAGTAACAGCGTAAATAACCCACATAGAGAGAATCTCAATTCGGTTAGAGGTTCTGGTTTAGAGTTATTGACCTTATATTTTTGCTTTATTTAGTATGATTTTCATGTTTAAATCTTTTGGTTCGAAAACTATTATGTAGGGTTCACCCTCTTTGTTGCTGAGCGGAAACAGTGAGTTTGATAGGGGTTAGAAATGTCGAGGCCGTCAGGGCGAGACTATGTTCCTACGCCGTATCAACGAGTTCTTTCCCCCGACTCGGAACAAAACAATTATGTGGTTTTGCATGTATTACATGTCTCCTTTTTATTCACATGTTCTTGTAATTTTTATGAATACATCTAAAAAATGAATTAGGTTTTGGACCAGTAAGTGACCCTTTTCTTACACTCAACCTACTGAATAGACACTTCCAAGTAAATTTCAAGGGAAAGTTTAACGACTAACTGTATATAAATATATTTAAGTTTATATAGAAAGTTCATGTATTTACATTCAAACTCTCTATATTTATGTTTTCATTTAATACAAGAAATTGTTGATGCATTGAACTTAAAATTGAACTTTAAGTGATAAGTTAAGCATATACTTTCAAGAATATCTTCTTAAGATATCGAAAATTCCTTATCTTTTCTAACGTGTGAACTAGATTTTTAATATTCATTTGGATATAATTAACAAGTAAATCCTACACAATATTGCAATATTGTTCTGTTTTCTTCACCTTTTTATTTCAAACAGTCGCAAGAATTTTAAATGTATACATAGAGTTCGCTCTGTGTGAACCAGTAATGATAAAGTCTCAACACACTGTAACAAGATGTAATTCTTCGAAATGCGGCACAATCAAAGCAGCTGATGTTCTCTGTGATACGGATGTTTTATGTTGCAAATGACTGTCAGTTTTATCCCCAGATTTACTCAGCAAATTTGATTCCTTTGTAATTTTAATAGCCAAATTATAAGTTCCTCCACTATCGGTTGCTCTTTAAGAAAATATAATTCGGCAGACAATATTTTTTAAACTTATGCTGAAATGGATTTTAACTACGTTTGGTATTTTAGATGATTTACATTGCAGACTATCTCGTTGGAATTAAACCAGAGGTAAACTTTCTCCGAACATGAGTCATTTCTAATCATGTCTTGAATCTGGACATGACTCCCTGAGTCCTTCTAACTTTGTCTGGATTTTTAAAAAAATTCGGTACTATATTTCAGCTGCAAAGAACTCTCTCTCTCTCTCTCTCTCTCTCTCTCTCTCTCTCTCTCTCTCTCTCATGTTTGATGATGTTACTTTGCACACCAGCTTCATCTGAGAGCTCATTATATAACATTCTGTCCAAGATATTTTTCCAACCACAACTAACTTCAATTACTCGGCTTAGATACCGTGCAATCCACATAAACTGCCCGTCGCTACTTAATGCTACTCACCCAATATCCCCAGCAGCAAAAGCGGCGATTTTCACCAAATATGACTGCATTTTTTACCATTACAAACGTGTGTTGGCATTTTTGAATAATTCAAATTGTAAGAAAAAAAAAATCATTCCGGATATTTTATAAGTGGACTATTATTTAATTTTACAAACGTGTGTTTTCATTTTTGAATAATTTAAATGGTATGAAATAAATCATTCCGATTATTTTATAAGTGGATTATTATTTAATATTTGAAGCTGTAAATGTATTTCCAATCTGGTTGTGCGATATGGAAATTTGAGGCGTGCTTTACGGAGTGCGCGATATGGAATTACAGATCAAACATCCGTATCGAAAATCAGATCAGCCATGTAAGATTAAATGGGTACGTAATAAATACTGGTCCTATTTGACCAAATTGCAAAATATTTTTTGAACAAACGCTGAAATACACTTAGATGTGCACCTTTCCTTTGCATGACGTTATAACGTCATTTGTGATGTTATAAAGTGTTATTACACGTGTTACATATATGAATATTGCAATATGGTATTTTAACACAAAATCAAATTAGTCGTGTGATAAAATTAAATATGTCACGAAGATTAAAATATGAGTCTTGCCAATCACCCTTTGCATATACTATTTACACACACACAAAAAAATAACAACACTTTCAAGAAAGCGTCAGAAAATTTCGAAATTCCCTGAAATATGTGCCGCCAAAAACACACCCAAAAAGTTTAGGTTACAGCCAAAGTGTTGCGCATCAAAGATCTCCTCAATATTTTTCATCTATTCATGATAATTACTAAGTTCCAAATCGTTTGTATATCATATGGTATATATATATATATATATATATATATATATATATATATATATATATATATATATATATATATATATATATATATATATAACTCTGTATCAGTAAAATCATTCGTCATTTGCAAGACATGCATGTGTCTGTATTGGTGTGCTATAGAAGCACAACGGACGATGATTAGTGACAATTCTAAGTTATGAGGTACTAGTATAGTGTCAAAAGCTTTAAGTCGTGAGGTTACATTCGATCGTTGTGCTCAGATGAATTCAGAATGAATACAGCCCCATATTCCAGAGTTAAGATTACCATATTAGCGTCTGAAGAAAAGCCTACAGCTACCCATCCCGGTGTTTTGGCGCTCATCTCAAGATCCACGTCTCCATCCACAAAGCGGTAGGACATAAAATACTGGCACTGAAAATGCTGACAGTCCGTCTCGCCAAATCTGAACAGAAGTGTAAAAAGGCAAACTGTAACCAGACGGACGCACAAAAATGATATCATAGGTTCCTTACATATTCGTGGTGGTGAATATAAAGGAAGCATGTCAAGCAAAGCTAGCTTTTAAGGAAACCTCATAAGCAGGGCCTAGCCAAAAAATTTGGCGCCCCAGGCGAACTATGACTTTTGCCACCTCTGAGAAAAAAAAAATAACTTCTAATTTTGGCGCCGCTTAAAGCCTGGCGTTTTAGGCGACCAACACATTGCCTATATGGCCGGGTCTGTCCTGCTCATAAGGTGTGTGATATCTTCTATTCTGCTTATAAGTGCTGGATAAGAACATAAAAAATGCACCAAGAGATACATGTACCGTCTATACTCGTTTCTAAGTAGTCTCAAACTGCAAAAACAAAAAACCTGATCTGCCATAGCATAACGGGCCTGCAGACCACGGTATATGTTGTTTGTTCTATTGATTACTCCAAACAAACTGCACAGACCTAGATCTGCCGGCGCAGTATGTGACGGCAGATCTGTGTCTGTGCAATTTGCAGTTTGCAGTTGGACTCCATTTATAAGCGAGTATATGGTACATTATCAACAACACCCTAACAGCAAGACAAAAAATAGCAAATTGTATGTAATAAAAGAGAGTAATGTTTCTAAAATAAAGCTGGTTTGTGGTATAAATTTATTTCCTTTATACAATCCATAGGGAATAAACACAAGTTAGCTTATCCACTCGAGACAAGTAATAAGGTATTACTGACATAAATACAAGGTATCCTAAAAATGTGTACTTACTGTTGATATACTAATAGTTCTTCAAATTTAAATAGCCATATGGTCGAAAGAAAGTAAAGAAAATAAGGATATAATGACGAAAATACGTGCATTAAGTGAAATATAAGTATGTCTGTGAGAAACAATATAAAGAAAGGAAAATTGTTACAATGATTTATAAAGATATTTGTTCCACATGAATTATAGATCCGAACAACAAAGAATAACAATGGAATATAGACTAATATAATATATTTTTATTACAATGAGGAAACATATAATAAGAGACACAATAATCTGGCTCGAGTTAATAATTTCCTGAATTTACATATTTAATAAAGAGACACAAATAAATAAATGAAATTTTTTTTTAAAAAAATGAAATATGACAAGGCAACAAAAGAAAAATGAAATGTTGGTCCAATGCCTTGGTAGTAAACACAATATGCATATTATGATTATATTAATTGATTAGATTAATTTATTTAATTTCTTATTTGTTCGCATTTGAAGACAGACTTTGTACACTCCTACATACATTTGTTTACCTGCAATTTCTGTGTACAAATTAACATTACAATTATAGCAATCTGTTATCAGAGAAATAAATTGCTGTAAAACAGTGCTTTGTATATATTCTAACGCCGTAAACATGAGTAAAATTTGTTAAACATTGGTCTCTTTTCTCTTTTTTGTTATTATGATTTGACAAATGATCACTTGAAACTAGTTTTAATAGATCCATAACCTCGAGTACATTCAAATGATCATTTGGATTCATTCTGATGAAAAATAGAAAACTAAAGCATTTTAAATTACTTACACAATAATATAATTATGACTAAATCGTATGTATATGTATGTATATATATATATATATATATATATATATATATATATATATATATATATATATATATATATATATATATATATATATATATATATATATATGTGTGTGTGTGTGTGTGTGTGTGTGTGTGTGTTTAAATCATATTAGGAGAATATACAATATTTTCGCGTAACAAAACATGACTGATAATGACCTATCATTGTAAGTTACGACATACCTAAAACATCCTCTTGTTTTCCCGCATTCCACGGGGTCTACAATAAAAATACAAGTGCTTTATAAGCGTTCATTGCATAGCTTGATTGATTTTCGAAAAAATATAGACACACATATGTAAACAATGTTACAAAATAAATACTGTCATAAACTAAGACCTTTTTGAAATAGTAACTAATGACTGGATATCACAGCATATAATTGTCAAACTTTTCAACAGTCGTCAAGTATTAATTGAGACATCTACAACCATACTGTTGATATGCAATTGACTCTCATGCTGTTTCCAAGAAAGGGTATTGTGCTTATCATGCTAAAAGGATCTATTCATTATCACGCTGAAAACGCTGAAAGGCTCTATTCATTATTACGTTGAAAGGCTCTATTCATTATCATGCTGAAAGGCTCTATTCATTATCACGCTGAAAGGCTCTATTCATTATCAAGCTGAAAGGCTCTATTCATTATCATGTTGAACGGATGTGTTTTTACTATCATACTGGAAAGATGTGTTCATTGTCATGCTGAAAGCATGTATTCATTTTCCTGATGAAATGATGTATTCATCATTATACTGAAAGCCTGTGTTCATTATCATGCTGAAAGGATGTGTTCACTATGATACTGGAAAGATGGGTTCATTATCATGCTGAAAGGATGTGTTCATTACCATGCTGAAAGCATGTATGCATTTTCCTGCTGAAGGGATGTATTCATCATCAAACTGAAAGCATGTATTCATTATCACTCTGAAAAACGTGTCCATGATCATAGTGGAAGGATATGTTCATTGCCATACTTAAAGGATGTGTTAATTATCATGCTCAAACGATTTGTTCATTGCCTTGCTGAAAAAAATGTGTTCATTATTATATTGACAGGATGTGTTCATTGCTATACTGAAAGAGTGTGTTCATTATCATACTGAAAGGATGTGTTCATTATTATGCTGAATATTTGTTCGTTATCAAGCTGAAAAATGTGTTCATTATCATACTGGAAGGATGTGTTCGTTATCATTCTGAAAGAGTATGTTCACTGGCATACTGAAAGGGTGTGTTCATTATCACACTGAAAGGATGTGTTCGCCATCATACTCAAAGAATGTGTAATGTTACGTGCATAGGCTCGTATAAAAAGTAAAAAGAAACGAGTGAAGACAACACGCTTAGTAAAATTTAACAAAATAATTTATTTCCCTAGAAAAACAAGGTAAAAAGGAGAAAAAGGACTTACGGTTTACGAATTAAATCCAAAATTAATCCAAGAATTAAAAAATAAAGGCCCTATCAAAGAAAAGTCCTAAATGAATCACAGTTCAAATCCCGATGAAATTCAAAATGGTAGGCGATGGCGTCTTCGATAGTCAGTTTTGTACCGATGTGTCAACAGTTCTTTGTTGAATCGCAGAAAATAATTATCCAGTTTGGAAATTCCGAATAATTTTCGATAAATGTCTTTGCCCAAGAATTTTGTAAGGAGCACGAGTATTTTCCAGGTAAAGAATCAATAATTCCATAAAATAAAAATTTAACTCAAACTGGTCACAGCAAGAAGTAGTAGTTAAATAGGCAGATCCTAAACCAAACCGAGAATTTTCCTATAAAACTTTCTATTTTTGTAATTCTATTAAGGAGTCATTTTCAGCTCAAAATAAGACTAAAAATATTTTTTTTGAAAGGCCATAAATTTTTTTTCGATCTTGGAAAGGAGACCCCACCCCTCTACCAAAAATTGGAAAGATGATCCTAAACCAAATGCTGATTCTGGACCAGAACGCCAATGACCTCCTGGATTAACTTTTTTAGTGATAAAATATTTTGTTTCAGTATAGTAATAGGCTGATCCTAAGCCAAATGCGGATTCTAGATCAGAGACCCCCACCCCAAAGATTTGTCGGAGAAAGAATAAACCTTTTTTGATTGAATTAACTTCATTTAACCTCAATGGAAAATTACTGGACACTGATTACTATCCATTTGACCTCAATGGAGAATTACTGGCACTGATTAACTGTCCATTTGATCTCAATGGAAAATTACTGGCACTGATTACTGTCCATTTTGACCTCAATGGAAAATTATTGGCACTGATTATTGTCCACTGATTATTGTCCATTTTAACCTCAATGGAAAATTACTGGCACTGATTACTGTCCATTTTGACCTCAATGGAAAATTATTGGCACTGATTATTGTCCACTGATTATTGTCCATTTTAACCTCAATGGAAAATTACTGGCACTGATTACTGTCCATTTTAACCTCAATGGAAAATTACTGGCACTTGTTAACTGTCCATTTTGACCTCAATGGAAAATTACTGGCACTGATTACTGTCAATTTTAACCTCAATGGAAAATTACTGGGCATTTTAGTTACATATAAACTTATCTCTAAGGACAGTACATACATACAGACGGGCCTTCTCTCTACGTTCAACATATTTTGTATACCACGTGGTGATATGGTGGGAGAGCGTATTTTTGTTCTGTTGAATTTTGTACCCCCAATTATCTCAGAAAAATGGCATTGAAATCGCCTCCATTGACTATGCCAGTGATGGGAATCGAACCACGGACCTTGAGTACGAGAATCTAACGCTTTAGCACTGAGCTATCAAATCCGATTACGTATATATGTTTGAGAAATTACTGTATACTTACCAGTTACCTGATTGTGAATAGCATTTTATTTTTTCTGATTTTGAATACCATTTCATTTTTCTGATTCTGAAAAGCGTTAATCTGAAATCCTACATTTGTACAGAAAAACGAAATCTAAAATATATTACCGTCTATTTATACAGAAAAACGAAGCGGCTGTGCGGCTGTGTATATTATAGGCAGGAGACTCTGCAGTCTGAAAATCAATAGGTGGATTTTTACCAAGCTTGTAAAGATTCAGGGAATTCCGTTTCAGTACGGCTTTAGAAACAGACAGACAGACAGACTAATACACCTGGAAATCACTTTACAGACAAAACGAACTCACTAATAAACCTGGAAATCACCAGCAGCACTTTATTACAGACAGTCTGAAAATCAATACAGTGCATTCGTACCAATCTATATTCGGCAATCTAGATACTATTTTTAAACAAGTTGGTACGGTATTATTTTCCTTCTATAATGCCCAAGTGCAAAAGTATTAATTCCAGTTTTGCAATATCTTTTATCATCAAAATTGCTAAGTCCACGTTTAATAATCGTATCAGTTTCAAGCTGATGAAGATTCGTTCTAATGACATTTGTCTTAATAAAACTGACATTATTGTTTAGAGCGGTTTTAAATCATTAAAATTCATTATCTTTTTCACAGATCCTCGAGGAATACCTTTTGCTTTTTTTGTAAGTATATTGTCATCTAATATGACAGCATACATCATACTCCTTAATCCAACAAACTCTCTCACCGGCACAAACATAAATTCGTCCTTAAATTTACCAATAACTTTTTTATTCGTATTATCATTAAATCCACTACTAGTCGGATAATCAGATAAATATCTTCATAGACATCTTCACATTTTATATTATAAACTTGCGAATCTCTATCAGTAAATAGCAACTCCGAATCTGGCCACTGCTTTTTAGTAAAATTATAGTGAAAGTCGTACATTAGCCACTTTGATATATCAAGTACAGCTGCACCAACATAAATCGGTTTATTTAACTTTAACTTTGTCTTTCGTCGCTGTATTGCAACAAGATTTTCATTAAATATTTTCATGCTGACAAAACCATCATCGTTAGCTAATTTATTTCTGCGATTTATATCATTTACAATTTCGATAGAAACTCGCTTTCGAATATTTTCCATTGTCTTTCCAAAAACTGAGTTATTCATTAGCTTAAAAAAGTTTTTCTCAAAGTCGGTCTTAGCCACAGCAAGACGTTTGGTATTTAAGTCAATATAATTTGACATCCACCTCGACTGATTAAATTTTAGTATGCGATGGACTTTTCTCAGAATTAGTCCAGCATCTACTGCTTGTTTTAAATTTTTGTAATGTATCACGTAATTTTTTTTTATTTAGCAAATTTGGAACTAATTTATTAACGATCGAATTTTTTGCTGTTGTCATGGCTCGTTGCTCGGATGATAGTAAACTGTAATCTATCATCATCGACTCTGCACAAAATGGGTAGTCGTTGTGTAGATCATGCAACGAACTAGGATAATCTAGATCAACTTCAACAAAATAACTGACATCGGAAAAATCTTTTTCAGTTTCTTTAAGAAATTGATCTGGAGATATCCAATGAAATCCACCGCACGGCATTGGCTCTGATATTCCATACCCGTACAAATTGACGCAATCTAGATAAATAATATAACTCGACGGGAGATTTTTATCATAATTTTTTAGATATTTATTATTAGCTACTGCATATTTTTTGTTATAACACTAATTCCGCCTCTGATACCTTTTTCAATAAAATTAAACATATCGACGTCTGTTAAGAGATCTAATTCTATTTTGCTTGTTTTCAGTAGAGTGTCCCAAGACAGCCCGGGAGCAGAATAATACCAACAAGGATTTAGTCCATAGTTGCTGTAGCTTACTCGACGAAAACTTTGAAAAACATCTGCTAGTAGTAATACATCTGTTTTCAAATATGTATCGTGATAATCAACAAATGTTTTACAACTAAATTTATTCCAAATATTTTGTGTATATTTGTACTCGTCGTTTGTAATATCTTCATTTTTGAGTTGTGAGTAAAATTTATCTTTGTCGGGCAGAGAAGTTTCATCAAATCTGCTCCAGCCGTCGAGATACTCATACGGAAAGACACCTTTTTTTTGTCAGATCGACATAGTTTTCACCAAAGCAGCGTTGCAGATTATTAAAAGTGCTGCAACCTTTTGCAAGTTCATCTAATGATGCTGCCATAAATTGCAGACTATCAATTAAACGTAATTTTCCGAGAGTAACTGACATACACTTTTCAAAATTATTTGGAATACATTTTATCTTATTATTTAGTTTTAGTTTAGATTTAATTTCCTCATTGCCAAAAGCTTCTACGATGATATGACTATCATAGCCACGAAAGTTATGTAAAACGACAGGTATAAACTTTGGTGCATGAAATTTTAAATTACAATTATTATGAGCTGCCTCACGATACTGACCGGTCAGATGACAGTGATCGCGCACTTTATCACGGACTCCGTTGGGGTCTACTAAAGGTTTTTCGCAAATATGACAATTAACTGCTTCGTTAAACTCAAGTTGTTGCTTAGATGTTATTCTCATTGGAGCTGTCTTAAATAATTTGTTGGAAATTTTATTAACATTATCTATCAGATTTTTTAATAACCATACCGCCGGACTTTCAGATTCACTATCTTTACATCTATATAACTTTATTGGACACAAAAACTTATCGTCGACGCATCAAACTACTTTATAAGCTATTCCGCAAGGAACATGTTGCTGTATTTTTCTTGTACTTGATTTATTAAGATCATTTTCAGCGCCAGCCACTGGAACGAGTAAACACTCGAAATCCGCATAAATAACGAAAGGTATATTTAGCTTATGATCATAATTTTTAAATATTAATACTTTTTCTTTTTCGCCGGGCATAGTTATTCTTTGAATGTTGATACAGTATTTAATATGTTCCTGTAGTTTCTCATTCTTAGAAAAACCCTGCAAACATCTGTAACAGAAATATTTCTTTTTTTATTTTTATTATACTGTCCGCCAACTAAACCGTTAAAGTTTTTTATCCAAACGTAATGTCCTTTATAAAATAATAAATTTATTGTCTTTTGTGTAGCAGTCTCTGAAATATACCTTGGGTAAACATTTTCTCGCTCATCTAGTCCAAAAACATTTACTCAAATATTATTTTGTTTTTCAAACTTTGGTATCTGATTTTCTGCCACTGGAAAAGTTATTCCGTTAAAATTTTGTTCGTCTTGTATGGCAAATACTTTTCAATTCTATCACTGTGGTCACTCTGTGGATGTCTCTCCGACAAAATTGACCAACGAAAACATTGATCATCGTTGTTTTTGACATTTATACAGCATTTTTTGTTTTTAATTTTTTTGGAAGATCAACGTAAGAACTACCTCGAAGTACGTTATATTTTGCTGTATGAATTAAAACTTCCTGTATCATTTCAAATTTCCAACCTGACCCAGAAGAAGTAAATTCCTCCAATTTTTTATTTATTTCTTGGTGTATTTCAGCGGCGACAGAGGCAATATTTGTTCCAGTTAATATTTTTCGTGATTTAGTTGTTAGATATGGTTCTGAAATTTCGCTGTCGAAACTTGTATTTTCAAAGATTATATCAAGTATATCTTTTTCGATTACATGTAATTGTGATAAAATCATATGATACTGAACTATTAGTTTGATACTTTGTGAGCTGCAAGTTCCTTAGATACAATAGGTTGTAAAAGATGATATAAATTTGTAGAGTTAAAATTTGCTAAAACATTTTGATCATCAAATTTGTAACTGTTGTCATATCCTGAGAATGCTGTAGCAATTTTTTCTGTTTTGATAATGCTCTTTTTAGCAATATCGCGCAATTTTAACATGATATATAGTATTTTTATACTTAATTGATTTTCTTTACTTATTTTTCAATTAGAGATATAAAATCCCTATAGTATAATGACAGAAATTTTAAGATATATCAGAATGACAGCGGAAGAGCAAGAAACTTATCATGTTCATCCAAAGTACAACTTATATGCTGCAAATGCACTTGGTTCGGTTATTTGTATAAAATCTAAAACATCAGTAGGAAAACCAACTACGGCTGGTATGATAATTTCAGTAAAATGAGATGATACAGATATCACCGAAATGTTCAGAAAAGATTTTATTTATAGTTTGTTTTGCGAGGACATTCCAGAAGGACAGCGAGTCTATCGAGTAAATGGCTCGATTAGCGATGATAATATTGAAAATTTAGCTCTACAAAATGAGTTTCAACCTCATCCAATATTTGATTTACATGAAGCTAACGATTGCGGAATTATCCGGCATAGAAAAACAAAAAATATTATTGGTTTTATGCAAAACAGCGGCTATTTGAATGTAATGGTACGTAAACCTAAAACTGACCAGGTTCGTTATCTATCGCATAGGTTTCTTTATGAAACTTTTAACGGTGTTATTTCAAGTAATTTAGTTATCGATCATGTTAATAAAATTAAGACCGATAATCATTTAGAAAATTTAGATCTGGTAACATCAAAAGAAAATAGTAGAAGAGGAATCGGTGGTGGTAATAATTTGAAAAATCCTAAAAGATCAGTTATTTCAGTAAATCTGGAGACTGAAGAAGAAATGAAATTTAAATCAATTTATTCTGCCGCAAATCACCTTAAAATTAATTCCCGTGCAATAAAATTTGTAGCCGACGGCGTAACTAAATCAACAACGTCAACGTTAACCTTCGACAGATTTAGTTTCAAATATGACGATCAATGATGCTTCTTAGCTCGGTTTTAGTAAGACAATTATGTGCAAACATCAAAATATCATCTTAATCAAATTTTAATGTTAAAAATGAACTTTCATTAAGTTTATTTTTTTTCTGCCGTTGTTAGGAGAATTTTATCAGACTCGCCTTGCATTATATTTACATTAACCAAATATGCACTATAACCCGACAGACATTTTCGAACTGCTTCGGCTAGTTCTCTGTAATTTATTATATTAACTTTTTGATGATATCTAACATCGGGAGATTTCGTTTTGCTAGACATTATTATTATAAATTAGATAAAAGTATATTATAATATGAACTTGATGAAAAGACTTGCTGATATATACGCGGGAGATTTTATCTCTAACGACAAAATTACAGCAAGTTATACAATCACTAACAACAAAGTCACAGATAAATTTTTTAGCTATAGCGAAGATGATATTTTGTACAACAACGAGTCCGACGATGACGTAGTTACTGTCGCTGACAGAAAAAATCACAGCAGGCCGACAACTGGACGTTATAATGTTAAGTATCACATTGCTAAAAAAAATAATAAAATTTAATTTTACAGTTACCGAGCAACAAATATTTTGGCAGCTTATCAAACCTTTTTTAAATATAAAAATAACTGGCCATCAAAGAAATATAAAATATGAATTTATTTTTGTTAAAATATTTAATTTAATGCCAGTTGATAATACAAGAAATTACATTTAATTTCGTTATGTAAAACTATCAAATGTAAATCTGTACTTGTAAAGTACAAACAAATTTATAATAGCATTATTGTATCGACTTAGTTGGCACCCAGCTATTAAATTTATCACTATATCCTCTCCATTTAACTAAACTTTTGTTACCGCGTTTTCGGATAACTTTTTCAATAACAAATACGTCTTGGGAAGGTTTCTGAAGTTCCTGTTCATAAAAACTACCAGTTATAGGCTTACCCAATAAATCTTTTAGCGCGTATGTTACAGGTATTGTTAAAAGTACTTTATCAACAACAAATACTTCTTCGCTCCAGTTCGGAGTAAATCCTTTTTCAAATGTTTTTTCGTTAGAGAAATTCTAACTCGATCACCAACTTTAAATTTATGTCTGCGGTACATGTTTTCTTTTGCTAATATCGGATTTTTAATTGCGTCATCTGGCGACATTTTAGTGGTTCGGGTGTTTCGTGTTATTATATTCGTCAACAATGTTCTGTCAATTATCAATATATTTATGTGTATTTTTAGCTGATAAATACTGGTGAATTTTTTTGTTTAATGTACGATTAAATCGCTCGACGACAACGCTTTTACCTTCGTTTCCTGTAACATATTTTTTGATGTTATTTTGGAGCAAAAACTGCTCGAACTTTTTATTAAAACATTCTGCTCCGTGATCAGTCCAGATTCTATTTGGTTTCTTTCTGCAGTTGTTATTATTTGTTTTAGCGCATCAGTTATTGACATTCCTGTCTTGTCTGAAACTGGCACACTAAAAACATATTTACTAAAAACATCTATGACATTAAAAAGATATCTTCTGTTATCGTTAAATGCAGCTAGATTTGACACATCTACTAAATCTATCGCCCGGATATCGTCAATGGCATTTGCGACAACTTTACATCGCGGAAACGTTTTTTTTTTAGGTTTGTGTAATTCAGCTGCTAGATCATCATACAATTCCTTTTCGAGACGAGGCTTTCCGAGCTCGAGTTTATATTTTGCTCTAATAAAACCCTGCACCAACTTTTGGTCAACCCTTTCTCGCATATTTATCGGTTTCATATCACGAAGTTCGTCCAACATTACCTTATCAAAGTCTGATTTTGAGTTTTCTACACGAACGTTATCAGGAAGTTCTATATAACGGTAGCAGATATCATGGCGAATTGCTATCTTATCAACTTGATTGTAAGGTTCTTGTCCTGGCAGCGGATTATCATTTTTATCTAGTTGTTTATCAAGCTGATTATAAGTTCCAGTATATTTATGGCCTGGCAATGTCCAACCGCCTTTTGGTTTCGGCAATTTGCCAATTACTTTATGTACGTCTATACCTGTTCCAATTATTTCTCTGTTGTTACATTGTTGACAGAATGTGACAATTTTATTTTGCTCGAGACAAATCTCTGTCAGAATCGTACTTGCATTTCATTATATATTTTCAGATTTATAATAATATTTGTTTTCAGATTTATAACAATAATTGTCTTCAATCGTCTACCAAAATAATGTCCCTGACAACGTCAGTACATCCAGCTCCGGACAATTTCCTCAAAAACATACTTTTTCTTTTTCCACAAATTGCGCAAAGACTTTTCAGCATCATCCTGTTTTTCTTTGTTTTTTCTGTTGTTTCATTGATATTTTCTGTTTTAGTTTTACATTTGAGACAATATGTTAACATTATATATTTGTAATTTAGATAAAATTGGCAAAATTATTTATAATCTTTTGCAATCTCATCATTAGCGTGAAAAGGATGCTTGTCAAACTGTAAAATAAATTTTTAAAGATTGGAATCCGATCTCCTGACGTTGTCAGGGGATTTAGACATCTGTTTTATAAACATCACGCAATAGTATCCACAAGCTGATGTTCCAATAGGTTGAAGTTGATTGGACGAGTAATTAATTATTTTATATCTGGACATATATTTTTTTATTGCGTCACTTGGAGGAAGTTCAAACGAGTCAAAATAATTGTTATTATAAACTGCTACCCAATGTGTGCCAGATCCGTCGTTGAAATCTTGTATATTTATCAAACACGATCCCCCAGCGAACGGCAATGGAATTGCCGCAAGTTCATCTTTGAAATAAACTCCGTGGAAATTTTTTACTTGTTTTAGCTTATCAAGTATATCAAAGTTACTTAGCGGGGACGTGTTCCCGGTAATGTTACTCCTCGTCCTCTTCCCAGCAGATTTGGCAGTAGACTTCCCGCTAGTCCCGCTAAAAGTGGAGCTATTGGAATAAATCCTCCTTTGGTTGTTCTTCGACGTCGCGGTGTCTTTTTTTTGTTGTTGTTGTTTTTCTTGGTCGTGGCATTATATTTATCAGTCACATAAAATTAAACGAAAATGTTCTTTAAACCACTGCCAACAATACCACCACCGCCAACGATACCACTGCCCTCAACTGCTTTTTTCGTTGCGCCAGATATTGCTCCAGACGCTGCTGCTAGTCCTAATGTACCTAACACCGGCAAAAGTTTGGGTAATAACGTTCTGGCTATTACTGATAATGCCGGACCAAAGAAACCACCTTGTTTTGACATTGCTGTTATTTGTGTGGCACTTAAATTTAAAACAAAAGGTTTGCCGCGGTTATACTTATTTATTTGTTTTTTGGTTAACATTAATTTTGTTAAAGTACCCTTGGAAATGTCAGGGTTGATTTTTAATGTTACCTGCCTCTGCTTTGCAACAGCAGCTGCTAATTTTTTAACTTGACCATCAGTTAAATATATTTCTTTTACAATATATTTTGTCATCTTATATTAAAGTTACAGATTAAACTTGTACTGTCATTTTGCCTCCAACAGAATCAATCGTAATAAATCTGTCGCTGATCACTAACGCGTACACGTACAACTGTGCTACTGGAACTGCTCCTAATGTCCAAGTAATTTCAATATCAGCTGTGCTGTCGACAGCTCGCTCGCTATGTTTACTAACATCAAAATAAAATATCGGATAAAGTGTACGAAATTCCTCTACTGATATCTGAGATCCGTCTCCAACATCCTGATATTTTTGCACTGCGTCGAGCAGGTACATGTAAGGTCTAGTAATATTTTTATTAGCGTCATCTGCAAAATTACATTCTATTGCTCGTTCTGGATATTGCTTTGAATTTAGTCTAGCGTGTATTTGTCTAACATCGGCATTATCAAATATTGCGTTATTTTGTTGTTGGTTACCACGTCGCGCTTGACGTTGAAATACAACAAATAATTGCTTCCGCAGTTGTTCACTTGATGTTGTTGTAATTCGCCATGTGTAGTCGGTGGTATTTGGAACAGCTGTTTGATATATTTTATGTTACTGAAAATTAATACTGCCTGAGAGTTTATCAAGTGTATTATTTAATTCTGACATTTTAGTGATTGATGGTGTTATTCGTGGCATCCACAGCGCAAGTTTATTTATGATAAACTGTACGTCAGCTCCGCCAGCCCGAAATAAACAGTCGTTCTGTTCTGATCGATCTAAAATAAGTGTATGTTTAACTCCACGAAATACTTTATTGTAGTCGCGACAAAAACCAAATACTGTACTTAACGGTAACATCATTGTAATTTGACGTGATGCTGCTGCAAGTGCCTTTCTTCTGGCATAACCTTCATTGTAACGTATATTTTTTCTGACGGTAGGAAATGAGTTATTAATCAGATTCAACATTTCAGTGCCGGTTGCAGCCGCACCTGGTGGTGTTATACTAAGATTATTGCAAGCTGCAGTAAGTGAAACTCTTGTAGCTGCATCACCAGCGTCTGCACCTGGTTCGACTATACCTAGCGCAGCAGTATTAGCAATAAGAAAATTCTTACAGTTGCAGCATCTGCATTGGCATTAGATCCAGCCACTTAAAGAGGTGGACCTCCGGTTGAAAATTCAGACGATGCCATAAAACCAGACCAACCACTTCCGGTATCTTTAAACCACATCATATTAGTTTCAGTCGATCTGGAGTAATCATCGGAAAACGAAATAATATTTAAGATTGTACTTGCAACTTGTAGGTGACTTGAAATATCCTCAACAGTTTGATTGGCCAGCTGATATCTGGCACTTTTAAATAAACACCAGCCATCATTTATAAGCGCTACTTCTGTGTTAGCTGCAATTGCAACAGGTACATTAGCTATTGTCATAATCTGGCCGCGAACTTCCAATATTGCCTTGTGAGGTAATAAAAATACATCTTCGTCTTGGGTATTAAATGTTCTAACACCAGCTTTATTTGGCTCATTAGAATTTTCGTCGAGATACTCAATATATTCAAATTCTGTTACGGTGTTGTCGTTGTCATAAGTTTCTGTTAAATCGAGATAATTTTTGAAGGACATTTTTTATTTATTACATTATATAATTTCATTCATGATTTTCTAACGGTAAAAATTTTATTGCGGCGCTGTTACTTTAGATGTTAACTTTTGTATAATCTGCTCGCCCTTTGGTGATAAAAGTTTTTTTGTTGTTGTTATCATAGTACGTTTAGTTTCTTTTGTTGGAGCGATTTCTGATATAACTTGTTTGATTGTTGGTGGTGATCAACTTTGTAGATTGCCTTTAATTTTATCAGCTATTTTTTGTCCCACCGCAGTTTCAGCAGCAGATGCGGAGCCAGTTGCAAAAGCTTTTCATGCGTCTAGTGCAATTGGTGCAACTTTATGCGCTATTCCCGGAACATTTTCAATAATTTTAGTAAATATATTTCCCAAGAATCCACCAATAATTTTTCTTCTGTAAATTTTTTTTGTTTCATTATATCTGAGGTTGCATAAAACCGACGTCGATTGTGCGCGCCTACGCAACGCGTAAGTGTAAATAGTAAGTAACAACCTCGTTATTCAGATCCAGCTGTCGTCCAGATTGATCTGTCAACTGCATATTTATTGCTGTTATTTGATTTTCAACATTTAGCGGATAATAAATAACTTGCCGCTGACTAATTTGCATGAGAGATCCCGGTGGAACATCTGGTGAGAAACTATATATCGTTTGTCCTTTACTGCCCTGAGCTGAGTAAGATCCAGATGCAATGGAGCAATTTAGTAATATTGTGTTTACGTCGGTTATATTTACCGGCAAATCACCATCATACGTTATAGTTTGTTCTGTGGTTGATCCATATTTCCTGTGAGTAAATCCAATCAGCGATGCTATGCTTTTTGCTGATGAAAAATCTATTATCAAATTATTTTTTAATGTTATTCTGGCGCGTAAAGTATTATAATTTGGTGTTAGTTCAAAATTGTCAGCGACTCCTGTATCTACATATGTTATTAATTCGCGTATCGTCTTATTTAAATCAGTTATGTTGCAGGCTCCTTGCGGCATTTTAACTATAAATGTCCCAGTGGCTCTGTCGGAGGTAGAATAAAACTTAAATTCATCATTGACACCAGTTTTCACGTTAGCCATGGAAAGCCATGCCGTACAGGAAATTAGTCCAATTTCGTACTGTTTTTCAGTATCAAGTTGTACCGGTGGAATATAATTTACTGAAAATTTGCGCTATCTTTCGCGTTAGCTATCGCGGCCGTACTAGAGTCTAGTAATAATGTTGTTGACATTGTTATTTATTATATTTTATAAAATTAACATTTACAAAATTAACATTTACAAAATTAGGTCGCCGTATAAAGTTTCATATTCATCAGATGTTAATAAATTTTCCGATCTTAAATGATCAAGTATGTCAATAATTTCATTGTCCATTTCAGCGCCAACATTTCCAGCTTCCTTTGATGATATCAGCAGAATTAATCTGCCAATCATTTCGGCAGTTGATGTATATATTTTTACACCTGTCCCATTTTTTGTCCTCATAGATTTTTCAGCTCTCTCTCTAAGCGACGTTTATCAAAATGATCAAACAACATTTTAAAATCCCATCCTTCCTTCTGAGGTTTCCCACCTCTAAATCTTTCTGCGGCATTTTTAAAAACACTAGCAATAACACCATTTCTAGCTTTTCCAGAAAGTTCTCTAATATCTTCTATTGCAGCTGTATCAATTTTAACGTAAGTTTTTGCATCTTTGCTGATATAATCTAATTTTTTAATAAGATCATTATATTTATCTTCGTCCCATTTATCAATTTTATCAGAAATACCAAAATCTTTCATAAAATCCAAATATTCTGTTGCTACTATTTCTTGTTTTACTACTTTTTTCATTCTTTCCCGATACTTTTCAGCATCTTCGAGTGATCTTTTTAGATTTGCTTCTCTCATTAAACTACCTTCCGCTAACAGTTTTTCAGTATAATCTATTCTTTCCTCATCTACATATTTTGCTTCAGTACTTATACTATTAAGGTTATCATTATGTTATATGTCATTTTTTATATTAATGATAACTTGCTTATAAAGTCCAGCAATAATTGAGTGTCGATATAATTTAATACTTTCATTGTATCTTTCATTATCTGATACTACGTCACGAGCATGTTTTTCATTTTCTTGTATTATTTCTGTTAGTTTTCTAATATTTTCATCAGCGTCGAAATCATCTTTACGAATATTATGTAATCTAACATTTTTAAAACCATATTTTTAGTTCAAAGATTTATATTCATAATCTTTTATTTTATCATTCATCTTTTTTCGATCATCATTGAATCTTTCTCTTTCTGTGATTTCTTGCTCTTTTCTAAGAGATTCTCTTCTAGCTTCTTCTTCCTCATACCAACTCTTTTCTTTTGGTTCTTCAATTTTTTTTTTCTATATCTTCTAACTTTCTCCTAATCGGCCCAACTGTTAAACTTGCTAATTTTCGTTCAAGTTCAAGTGGATTATTGATCAGACGATCTATTTCAGCTTGTCTAGCAACAGGATTAAGAATATGTGCTGAAAGTTCTTCAGCTAATCTTTTTTTTTTCCTCGTCAGATCTACCAATAATTTTTGCGGCAGCTGCTTCTTGTTGTTCTTTAAAAATACCAACTAAACCTTTTTCCTGTAGTCGCTTAAGTTCTTCTTCTGACAGCGGCTTAGTTTCAGGTTGTTTTCCAAGTAGTGCCTCAGTAACTGGTTTGAGAACTGTCGCTGCTGCTTCTGCGGCAACTATCTGTCCACGTCGTGCTTGTTGTACTCGCTGCTTAAATGCTGCTTGAGACTGAGCAAGTTTTTTTAGATCTTCTATATGTTTTCTGCATTTTGCTCGTTTGTCCATAATTATTATATAAACTTACAGCAGATGATTTTCAATACAACAACGAAACATTTTAGTTGGATTATGTGATAGTTTATCAAATAAGAAAAAGTTATATCTATCCGCTGTCGCTTTATGATATAATTCAATAAATTTATCTTTTGTTACGTCACCACATTACTCCTTTGCAATATTTCTAACGTCAACATTGTCCAGTCCCGGAAATAATATAAAACAACCAGTATTTCGCCGAATAAATCTGTCAACATTATAAAAACCTTGGGCTAAATAAACAGAATTACATTTCTTATTACGTGACAGTGAAAAATATGATCTTATTTTATTCATCTCTTCATTATTTAACGGAATATCGTCAAAAACTACTATCTTATGTTCGGACGAATCAAGTTGATTAACTGGAACAAGTTCTTCTGGTTGTTTGATAATAAAAAAATCTTCACCAGCATCAAGATCATCACGAAGTTTGTTATTATATTCGTTAAGTAGCTCGTACTTATCTTGCTGTGGATTAATTGTATAAATATAAACTCGATCGTAGTTAAAATTATCGCCCAGCAGTAAATTCATAAGCAAATTTGTTTTCCCCGATCCAGTTCGTCGAACAATAAGATAATGATAATTTGGAAGTTCATTGTTATGTTTATGTTTCACCAACCGCTCTGTATCAAAATTTAGTATCGGTGACGACGTTGTCGTTAACTTTGCCATTGTTTGTTATATATTTTATGTTATATCAAACTAACTAATGTTAACAATTTTATGTTATATTAAATAAATAATGAGCTATTATACAAAATTTGGAACAACATTAGGAGATTCATCTGCTGTAAGTACAATAACAAACGCAACTGTTGATTTATCCGGAGATTTAAAAAAAAAAAAACTGGTGATAAAATGACAGGAAACCTGTCCATGTCAAACCAGTGAGTAATAGATTTAGAAACAGATTATCCGCCAATAAATGTTGTTAATACACAAGCTGTTAGTTATGCACAACTAAAATCCGTCGACGGTAATAAACTAGATACATCTGGAGGAACTTTACGCGGGAACTTAGATATGTCAGGGAAAAAAATTATAAATTTAGAGACTGGATATCCACCAGCAAACTTAAATCAAACTCAAGCGGTAAGTTATTTATAGCTGAGGTATGTGGATAATAACAAGTTGTCACTGACAGGCGGAACTTTAAGCGGCAACTTAGATATGTCAGGAAAAAAATTATAAATTTAGAGACTTGATATCCACTAGCAAACTTAAGTCAAACTCAAGCGGTGAGTTATACACAACTAAAATCCGTCGACGATAATAAGTTGTCACTGACAGGCGGAACTTTAAGCGGTAACTTAGATATGTCAGAAAAAAAAATTGATAAATTTGGAGACCAGGTATCCGCCAGCAAACTTAAATTATACACAAGCGGTAAGTTATTCACAGTTGAGGTATGTTGATGATAACAAACTTGATAAAATCGGCGGAACGGTTATAGGTAATATTAACATGTCGAGTAAAAAAATTATAAATTTAGAGACTGCATATCCGCCAGAAAACTTAAACACAAGCTGTAAATTATGCACAACTAAAGTCTGTTGATGATAATAAACTTAACAAAACCGGTGACACAATGACAGGTGACCTTGCAATGAGCCATAACTCAAAAATAACTGGACTACCAACAACCTCACCACAAGCCGATGCTGATGCTATTAGTTATGCTCAGTTAAAGGAAGAACTTAACCCATATTTTAAGAAATCTGTGGACCAGTGACAGGCATAAACATGAGACAAAAAAATAACTACGACATATGTTCTAGTTAACTATAATGATCTGACAAATAAAGCTTATGTTGATAGTCTGTCTAGTGGTATAAAACGAACTAAAAATAATGTAGGATATATTCCAACACTTTACAGGGAAAGTGATAACCGAGCCGGGTTTGAGGTAAGCGCATCAGCATATTATCCTGAAAATTATCCTTATTACGCTTTCTCTGATAGACATGAGTGGACGACCAACGGAGGAGTTGACAATTTTTGGATCAAAATTAAATGTCCTACTGCAGTTGCTATTTGGCAATTTCATTTGCGCGGCAGATTAAACTCTAGTGTTGGTCGAATTTATAATTGGCAATTGGAAGGATCAAACAATGATATCGACTGGACAACATTATATAGTGCAGTAAATACGTATATTACAACAACACAATTTTTTATAATCCCGACAGAAAATATTGTCAACAAGTACTTATATTTTCGAGTTAATATTTTTGCTGCTGAACATCCATTCCCAGGACTAACAGCATTTCAAATATATACACTTGATGATCAGATGTGATCATTGTGAACAAATTTAATCTAATGCTATAAAATAATGACAACACAATGGTTTACAGACCTTACGACAGAATTTTATGATAATATTTTTAACCCCGCCAAAAAGGTTGGAGATGATTCACTAGCGGCACGTGCGATAAATACCAGAAAAAGTTATTCAATTCCAATGATAAATTCTCCATTGTCAGAGGAAGAAAAAAATTTTGTTCGTGTTATGTATATGCGGGGACCACAACTAAAAGAAGCAATAGAAAATTTTGAAGTGATAAGTAGATACTGTTATCCTGATGATTGTCTAGAAGAACAAAAACAAGTTGAAATTATATTTTAAAAAAATATTGCTCGAGCTTGATCCTGGAAATTTGGATTTAATATTAAAATCGAACTTCATAAAACAACGAGCTTACGGTGAAAGAGAAGATATAACAAAATTTGTAGAAGATAGTCATGATGGTCTCAACAGATTTATGGAATCTAAAATAATAAGAATAAAAAGAAACAAAAGTTATACAATAGTTTCTTAAAACGAGAAATTTTTAAGTATCTCGGTATGTACTACCACGACAAAGAAACCCTAACTAAAATCGTTACTATGACACCAGACACTGAGTTAATTATTAAAGCATACTCAAATGCAATTTTGCCAATGATACGTAAAAGACCAGAATTTGATCCGATTATTATTGACAGATCTATAAAGATAATCAAAAATTTTGATGATGAAATTAGTGATCTTAATGATACTGAGCGAGAAAAGTTTTTTGATAAAATGAGCCAAACAGATTTAGTAGCAAAGCTTGATTCTTATTTTGATACAGATGAAGAAGATGATATTTCATTTCCATCAATCCAGCGCTCTAAACAATTGTTATTACGATATTACTACAATGAAGTCGAGAAAATACTCACAAAACCATATGAAAAATTAATGTTAAAAGTAGCTTCTGCTATTGGTCTGCTAACATTCGAACTAAAATCACTCAAAAAATTCATGCTAGCAAATTTTGTGGTCGCATATGCAATTATCAGACAACATCTTGTTTTAAAAAATTTCACGTTAGATCAAATAAGCTTGGTATTAGGGTATATTGATCAAACAGAAAGCGATTAAAGTAATTTAGTGAATAAAACAGATTTGTATGAACGTAAAGTAGAAACTACTTTTGACTCATACTCTTGGTTAAAGAAAAATTAGGTAGTAACAGATGAACGATATAAGGATACTTCGTCAGATGTTTATGACAAATACATAATTTTTATAGCTGATCCTAGAAATGATATTTTCCGTGAGTTTCTTGATTCGATTGCTGGTGCCAGAACTTTTGTCTTTGTATAAAATATTGTATAATGAAAAAAATATAATCGATTTCAATAATATTTCAGAAGAAATTCCAAAACAAGATGTTGACGCACTAGTACAATATTACAAATTTTATCACAAAAACCTCTGGTGTGTAAAAGAATGTTATAAATACTACCGTAGAATACTTCGAATAATATCATATTTGCAATTGTTAATGACTAGCTCTGGTATAATCTCAAGTGGAGCATTATTAAATCCGTTTTTGTTAATAATATCTGGTGTCGATGTCTCTCTTTCAACACTTGTAAAAAAAAGTTGAACCTAAACTTGAAACAAAATAAAATTTCTTGTAAAACATCAAGTATCACTTACAAAAAATTACTTGATCAAATACGATCTTATTTGTGAGGTGTAAAATATGATATGGACGATTTAATACGTGAATTTCGTATTATTGACAGTATGTTAACGGATATCCTACCAATGAGAGTCAGCAGGTGTGAAAAAGATTATCATAAAATATGGTTACAACAGTATAGATCATCTTTACAATTTTGGGAAGGGGTGGGGGGTGGGGGTCTCTGATCTAGAATCCGCATTTGGTTTAGGATCAGCCTATTACTATATGAAGAAAAAATATTTTATCACTAAAAAAGTTAATCCAGCAGGTCATTGGAGTTCTGGTCCAGAATCCGCATTTGGTTTAGGATCATCTTTCCAATTTTTGGTAGAGGGGTGGGGTCTCCTCTCCAAGATCGAAAAAACATTTCTGGCCACTCCAATAAAATATTTTTAGTCTTATTTTGAGCTGAAAATGACTCCTTAATAAAATTACAAAATAGAAAGTTTTATAGGATAATTCTCGGTTTGGTTTAGGATCTGCCTATTTAACTACTACTCAAGACACCTTTGAGCTTCAAAGGTTTAAAGGCCAACTGGCTAATTCTTCTTATAACATGAGTTATAAGACTATCTAAAACGCCAAACAGATTCCAGTATGAGAGTCACGTGGTCACCTTCTAGAACGATGGAGAATATTTTTTTACATGCTAATTATCACGTACTCTAGGTATGGCCTTGATTCCACTAAATGAATCTTACTCTTAGAATGAACAAAATTTTTTTTAAAAAAGTTGTTTACTAGAACTCTATCTGATTTCTGTATCAAGGTCAGAAACTAGATACAATGTTTCAACTACTAGCTGTTTATCAGGTCAAACAGAACTGAACTTAATTTCTAAAAAAATATCAAATCCAGAGGACAACATTATCATTACAATAACATGTAATGGATTAAAATAAAATTAAAAAAATTAAAACTAACAATCAAGTAATTAAATTACATATATATAACAGTACATTATCTTGATGAACCGGAAAATAAACATTGTATGATGACTTATTGGTGTGTGTCCTCTGAAAAACGTGCAGCACTTTTTGAAAATATTGCAGCAATACAATGACAACGTGAACAAAGTATTTAGTTATTATTATTATTATTGTTATTATTATTATTATTATTATTATTATTATTATTATTATTATTATTATTATTATTATTATTATGGGCACAGAAACACTTCGTACGCTATGCACGAAGATGTCAGGCTACAGATAATATAAGAAATGGTCACACATGTCATTCAAGGATTTGAACAGAATTGCGCATTAGTTAGGATTTTTAGTTGAAACACAGGGGGCACAGATAAAAATATCAGAAAATATTCCTATTTCAGGCTAAGTTGTTGAAAGTTTAGAATAATAAGTGCAATCTGTTTTGGCAACCAGTACAAATACAAAGTACATGTGTTTAATATAATTGAGAATAGAGAGTGTTGATTGGTTATAAATGTTGACCAGTGGCGTCCCTTCCTCCCAAAAAAACCAGTAAAATTGATTAGAAAAATTGGTGATCAATTATAATAACTTCGAATGTGTTATATTGTTTTACTGATTGCTGCAACAATGGGAATTGTAATTACTTCGCCTTTTGCAAAGTTGTTTTGGGGGTTTTATCTACTTTTACTATCAACATTTTGGCGGCCATTTCTCGAATCGATTGCCCAAGATGCGTTGGAAAGAAGATCACGTTTGTTGGAATATGGCCGATTTGCCCTAACAGTACTTGTTACAAATTAAACTAAAGGTAACATTCAATGGATAGAGGGCTCTCACAGTGAATCCACTCTAAGATAAGTGTGGTTTAAAAGTTAACTAAGCGGAATAAATAAACTCACCTCGGTGTAGAGAATGTGGACATATTCAGGTCTCCCAAATGAGAGACAGTTATCCAACCACTGTATATTTACGCGGTAATATTGGTCCGACAAGTTGATGTTTCTTATTTCCTGATGCAATTCCTTCTCTAAATAACCTTTGAGAATGTCCATGTCTACTTATCCAAATGAAATAGTGCAAGAATCCGGTCACAAACACATTGCAATAAATGCGGAATTTCTGCAACAATTTGAATGCTTAGTAGTAAAATTGACACACTTTTGGTGGAAACATTGCAAACCTTCTCATCGAAATCGTAAGGCTCGTCTAACCTTTCTTAAGCCAACTATGTGACATCACACAGTAATTTCCATCAGCGATCCAGTGTTGAAAAAATGATACTGTCTGCGTCAAATGTTCTTTTGATTTGGAAGGACAGTTGCTCTTTGAATTTTAATTTGTAAAACAAATCTACTTTTAAAAGTTACTGGTTATAGAATGCGCATCATTAATTCAACTCGCGTCTGGGACTACATATACTTTAAGAAAAGAGGCAAAACTATTGGGCGAATATTCTCTCTCTCTCTCTCTCTCTCTTCTATATATATATATATATATATATATACATATATATATATATATATATATATATATATATATATATATATATATATATATATATATAGCTGGGATTTTTTAACATATTTTATTACATAAATAAGAAAACCAAAAAGGTTAGGCACACGTTATTACAGCTTAGAATAACCTTTCCTATTACAAAACACATATTTCATGCATCAGGTGAAACTTGCAAAGAAAATTGAAATCATATTTGAAAGAATGAAATCTTTAATGATTTAAAACATTCGTTGATTGAGGTGAGAGATTTTAAACGAAAAAAGAAAGGCAATGCCCCATGTGATAACAGGTCACACACAAATGTATGGTTATTATGCAAAAATATAAAAATCTATTAGTATCATGAGAAACAATCGGAAGCTGCATGCATTATTTTCGAATTATCACCACTGGTCTTTCTTACCTGTAATGTCCATGGACTGGCCGGCTGACCTTTTGCTTTTTCGCCAAGCTTCTTTTTGTCCTGTAGAAGACATGAAGATCTTTTTGAACTCCATGGGAACAATATTATTATGTATAAGAGAACTTGCAGACCGAAGAAAAAGTGCCTCATTTTTCTTTCTTTCTTTCTTTCTTTCTTTATTTATTTATTTATTTATTTATTTATTTATTTATCTATCTATTTGTTAAGTTATTTATTTATATATGTATTTGGAGGGTTGGGGGCTTAAAAGAAACTCCAAAAACAAATCACTTAGGTTTATTCGTGTTTTGTGGATTTAAACCCGTGTATATTTTCTGTCTGTTATGCACCGAACTGTAAGGTCTATGTTAATTCACTTTAACAATTTTACTGATTTTCTAACTATTACTTTATTTACAAAGCAAAAGCAGGCGAAAATCTACGCAAGAATTATATTGCTGATACCTGAGGCTAGTGACAATACGTGATCGGCCTAATTTCCTCAAGTACTTTATTAATAATTTGTTTTGCTCTGTATTGTATATTATCTTGTTGGGATAAAATAAGAAGACACTTGTAGTACAGTTCCAGTGTATATTACACCATATTTTAAAAGTTTTGTTTTCATTCTCAAAAGCAATGGCTGAAAATATATGTTCTAAATTCTCTCCAGATTAATGCCAGTTGTATTCTTGCCTTAAATATTGTAATTGTCAGTTTGAATAGAAATCAGTTTCGATACATAAATTCAATTTACAGCCTTTATAAGTAACCAAATTTTCAAACAAGTTGACCCTCATAGATTGCAAGTATTCTTTGTGTATTGTTCGGACAACCCTTTTGTATTTTGAGATCCATTCTGTAATTTTCTTTTCTGTTGAAAGAGCAAATACAAATTGGTTTTCGGCGCTTTGCTTTGGTTTCCTGGAATCATCACCACTCTAAGCTCGTCACGAATGCAATTACTACTACTACTACTACCACTACTACTACTACTACTACTACTAATAATAATAATAATAATAATAATAATAATAATAATAATAGTAAAGCTAAAGCTTTAATTTTCTAATTCTTGATATTAGTTTTATATTGCGTGATACTTATTTTTCAGTTTTCCTGTTCTATTAATGATACATTGGTGTAATTTATAGCGCAGTCAGGAATCGGCAGAGGTGAAATTTAACCCCATCTTTTTTCTATTCTTTTCTTCCTTTTTACAAGGGGATAGAGGCCCTTAAATACGCTGTAGGGACATGTACCACTGAAAATATAGTAAAGAACTTGTATTCTTACATAATCAGATTGCTTTTGTGACGTCATCAGATGTATACATTCTTCTTGAGTACAGTTGTTTGTTGTGGGCTGGGATTAGAGAATTTAAGTTACGCGTTTAGTAATTGTTCTTGCTTGAATAACAACCATACGAGGTCAACTATGCACAACCAGTTGCTAGAAGTCTCAGGAAGTATTTTGATTCCTTGAACTAAAACTCTTTTCTTCTGTTTCAGGGATTTTTGTATACAGTCCATAAAGTATCAAATTAGTCCTTTAGCTGTAGATATGATTTGTATGCTAGAAAATTCTGAGATGGAAAAGCTATAAAGATGAGACTTATCTCCCCTATCACAATTTGACTTATATCCCCTATCACAGATTACCGGGAAAATTGCGGTACAACTGTATCTGTCACACTTCTCTTGAAGCATCAACAATGAGCAGGTAGATAACGTAATGTCTCGCAAAAAATATTAAAATGTGAAATCTGCAAAACGATTTCTGAGTGCAAGAATTTTTCTTTCTAATTTTACCAGTGCAATAGTTATAGGCAGCTACCAGAATTATATCGGAGAAAGGATTCCGGTATTTGATTAAATGTGCAAAGAAAGTAGACAGACATTACACAATAGGAAATAATCATCCACATCGAAGTAAGCGACCAAGAGCTCGGTCAGACCGTCTTTGTAGTCAAATAACTATACCAAAAAAATTGTTCTAATCAAGACTGTATGCTTGTCCATCGACCATCGAATACTCTTTATTAGAAACATTTTCTCACTTTGTTAGAAACATTTTCGCAGTATATTCTGACATTAACATTCTTGGACTGAAAGTAAAAAAAAAAATGAAATATCTATACTGTTGTCTGGTTTCTGCAATAATCATCACCATTCGTCTCATTTACCTATGTGAATCATCTAATATAAAATCAGCATTATATTTAACTGAAGGGAATAATGGATTCCGGCGATGTTGTTTTTCCTTCTCCTAAATTAGTCGTGACATGAAAATTAGGATATAGTCTCATGCAATAGAACTCACTGCAAATATTGAATGTTAAATGTTGAGAGAATACTATTCATGCCACAGTCTTTCTTTTGTTCTTTTCTTAATTTTAATAAACTTTTTTACTGAAAATTGAATTGCAATGGCATGCTAGTAGAGTCACCAAACCTTTACAGGTTTGATCATTGCCGTTCTGCTGCCTGAAAGCTAAGCTTGCTCATCTATATCTAAATTAACAACGAGGACTGCATTTCTTGGGAATAATTGCACGAGTGAAATCCATATGTTCACTAATTTAGCTGAAGTATTAAATGTTGTAATATTATAACTTTATATTTGGATATTTGACAACTTTATTACTCAAAATGGAGCCGAACAATGTTGAAGGAACTATTGTATGTGTCCTACTAGAAAATAAGCGAGTACTGTTGCGTAATGTAGATGGTCATCCGAATATAAAAGAGTGAAAATCGCCCCCTCCCTAAACATCAATCTGCCGTAAGTTCTATTCCTTTGGGAGACAAATGTATCAACCACTAGAAACAACACTACTATGAAACCGTTTGATCAGCTATGTTGTGAAAACGTTTTAAGCCAAAGTTGACCTTATATTTCTTTTTCACTCCCCATCTTTCCATGTAGAACGTAATAAAACCCAACCAATGACAACGTGATTAGAAATTGATAAATCAACTTATATAAAGAATATATTTTTGGTTTTTTTCTTTGTTTTCTACTTTTTATCACTCACAATGGAACCGAACAGAATAGTTACTTGAAGATATGGAAGGGAAATCAAATAACTGTAACAGTGAAACAACAAAAATGAAAGAGATATCTCGAGGTATGTCAGACCCAAATTTTGTTTGTACGAGTTTTCAATGAATTTTTACTGCTTGAAATAAATAATCTACAATGTTTATTTTCCAACTTTGAATTCTAATATGGATTTGAAAGTAAAGATTCATAATGGTGGAGTAACACATATAATGATATTTGCCGTTCTATATATACAATACGCAAGTTTTAACTATCGTTAGTAAAAGTACATACATACATACATACATACATACATACATACATACATACATACATACATAGACAGATAGATAGATCTTTAATGCTTTTTCATATCTGAGTATTTAAGCTGAGGGTTTTTTCATACATTTTCCTACATAAAAGATATATAAAATTTCACTGATGTATTTACCTATCGCGGCATGATTTATATACTGAATGACTTTGTGAAGGCGATGGCCCTTGAACTTCTTGAAATCGACGAATGCCCTGAAAGTGAAAAATGTAATACATATTTATTATTTGTTCACACATGTTCATCGAAATCAATTCATTCAATTGCGTTTCTAGTGTCACTTGTATTACATGATCAAATATAGACTAGGATTTATATTATTTGAATATGATCTGACAGAGTAACCTGATAAAGAATGGTTCAATTATATCAACTTTCTCAGAAGAATCATGTTACTTCCAATGATTTGTCGAAGAGAATATGTGCTTAATTGACCTTTTCCTCTTTGATGACGAATTATATATATATATATATATATATATATATATATATATATATATATATATATATATATATATATATATATATATATAAAGACAGAAACAGACAGAAATACAAACAGAAAGAGAAAAAGAAAGGGAAAAAGAGATGGAGGAGTGTCTGTATAGCTTTTACAAGCTTACTCTGAGCGAAATATTGGGATGATTTACAGTTTTCTATCATGAAAGATTCTGCAAAACAAAATGCACCATATTTGCCTCATTTGTAGCTAATCTAGCTTGTCTCAGTATGGTACTTGCTTGATAATGAGTATGCAGAATATTTGCAAACCTTTTATTTTCACATGAAACTATTTATTTTCAGTTTGGCTGGTTCAAATGTAATTTGGTTTCGCAACTGTGTCGACGACATTCATAAAGCAAAATTGGGTTCCTTGATTATTTTCAGGGGTCCCTTGCTGTGGCAACATTTGGAAACCGGCGCTGGGGAAATAAATAAATTTCATTTTTTGCCATAAAGCAAGATCTTCCCCAGTGAGGATAATGCTATTAACTAACGGCTTTCAGGAAACCTCATTTCATTCTTGATTTTTAGATAATAGATCCTTTCTTTAACATGTATTTTTTTTTCTTGTTATTTTGTCCTTTGTCATTAGTATAAACGTGTTCACTATCTTTGATTGTTTTCGTCTCTGTGTCAAAATGTACATATTTATTGTTCTGCAAGTGTCACTTGTGTGTGTTTGTCACGGGTATGTATATCATCGTCTCCGGAGGAAGACCTTGCTTTGGGTCAAAATGAAAAGAAATCTTGTTATTTTTTCGGCACCACTTTTCAACTTTTGTGGCATTATATTATATTTGTGCCGATGGTTTGAATTCCAATTATGTTTCTTCTGAAGTCCCCTAAAGAGTGACACCTCAGTAGATAGAAAGCCTCTTGATGCTGAAACAATATTTGGTCCCAGCTGTTTTCTTTCTTCTTTAATGGCAATACAGTTAACTTAGTAAACGAAAGTGATCTACTCTGAAAATCAAAATAATGATCAATATGGATTAATTGACATAAATTTAAAACGGGCATTGATTAACATATCTATCTAGATACGACTAAATTCCTTCTGTCTTATATGTTGGCAGAAAATGGATAAACTGGGAAAGCTAAAATCTCTCCAAACCAGCCTTTAGATCTGTTTGCTTCCGAACAATAATAACAATACAGATATAAACCTCAGCCTTCCCCAGTACCAAGGATGTTTAAATGGAACAGCACTGATGAAAAGATGCCTTAATAAAAGATGCTTAGAACAGTGAAGCCTCAGTAAGGCCTAAATTTGCAATCAATGCAGTTGTAGATGTATAAAGAAGAGATTGAATTTTTTAGTGGAGCATATTTAAGAAAGTGCTGAATGATAGTCGTTTCCTCTTTAAAAATATGCATCGTAAATTTCATTTGTTGGAAAAGAAAATCTGCCAACAACTTGCCATTTTTGACTGATAAATACCATTTCTTAACTTTTGGTAACAATCAGCTGATGTTGATTTATGTCAAAATATTGAAGGGGAATAATCGATATATATATATGGCTGTTAACAATGTAACAGTTGTCATTTATAAAATCGGAGTTGGAATGATGTCAAAAATAATTTATGAGACATATTTTATGCGTTTACTTTCATACCGAATCTTTTGGTATATGCTTTTGTGTTAATCTAAAAAGGCACTTAAACAATTTGCACCATTTGCAATACAGAAAATATTTTCGCGTCTCTGTCCTAGCTGGAGTAATTAGGTTTCTGCAGTGAGATCGATCGTGCTTTATCTTATTACTGTTCGGATCCATCCTCATTTCCTGTAAAACTCCACAATTTGGTGTTATTCCCTTAAACATGTCTACAGACTGGGGAAACATCAACGTCCACATTGGTTATTCAGTTGTAGTTCATTAAATTCAATTTGGTAGACATGTTACTATGCTTACAATGAAATTGCTAAGAACGTTTCCCAAGATAGGTATTTTTATCTCGTAATTAGGACCATCAGCCTTTGTTCAATTGCCAAACGTGTAACATAGATTTTCGTAAACGAGGAAAGTTAGCAGCTGTTAGGAATTTAGTGTCTTATGGTGTAATACGTGGTGTACATTAATGTGACAGTAAGAAGGTGAAGATCAACAGACGTGTAATAGAAATATGTTTTAAGAGCACTACAATGAAACTTATTCAGCATAAAACGTCGAAACGTAGATGATGATGATGGTGGTGGTGGTGGTGATGATGATGATGATGATGATGATGATGCAATGCATCGTAAACATCGCATCTGCATTTGTCGACACAGAGGGTTTTTCATTCCGTTTTTACACATTATGGTAGTTTGTAAATGATTATTTATGTTGCATTTGTTTAGAAAATCAACAAAACAATTTTTTTCCCGTAGGTCTCTGCTAAATAGCTTCATGTTAACAACAATAAGCTTGTTTGGAAACTGATTCCTTTTACATGTGTTTTAAATTATACTGAGGCATTTTCTGCATAAATGATCGGTCATTTACATCGGCACAGGAGTTACTTGCCCCAATTACAAGACAGCAGTTATTTCCTTGTCCAATTGCGCGAGTTCAAGAAAATTTACCTGTCCGTTTTGAGATCGATACTCCAGTGGTGTCACTGGAGGGGTGGGGGGGTTTGGGGGTGCGGATCACACCGGGTGACACTATCACAGGGGTGACACCAAAATGACTGTCTATACAATTTTTGAATTTTTGTGCAGGAAGGAGGTCCATGGGGGTGACACCATGAGTTACCGCACATGACTGTCTATAAAATGTTTGAATTTTTGTGCAGGAAGGAGGTCCATGGGGGTGACACCATGAGTTACCACACATGACTGTCTATACAATTTTTTGAATTTTTGTGCTGGAATGAGGTCCATGGGGGTGACACCATGAGTTACCGCACTGGGCGACTCCAACCCTAGTGACGCCACTGCGATACTCCTTTCTTCTTTATTTTCTGTATTAGTTTCATTTGCTGCCAACTGCAAGCGCTAGGATATGGCGCTAATTGCCTATACATATGAAGGATTGAAGAAATATCGAAGTCTGGATTTGTTATTAAACTTCGTTTCATAAAGTTCAGTATTTTGATCTGTTGCATCATTATCAACGATAGGCATTTGTATTTCGCAAATAAAAACAGTAGCATCTGTTTAAGTGCCTACCACCTGACATTGCGTTTCGTTAAATGAAAGAAAAGGAAACAAATCTTCTGCACTTGCTGTCATATGATGGAATACATACCATTTATGCACGTGACTGTCAACACGAGAAGATTAGCAGACGCGTCAGCAAAGTATTTTAACTCACATTTATTTTAGAAGAAATGAAATAGTTGGACTTGGTCTTGACTGAGGAGTTTGCAAAAAAATATATTCAAACATTATACTAAGTTTTAAACCAATACTTCCTGTACGTGTTTTCAGTTAAAGGAGCCAAAAATACATTTACAAGATAGCAGCCTTTTTCTCGCCTCTTTGTGTGAGCCCATATAATTAGGTTTCGGCGGAGTGATCGAATTTCCTTTCCTCTATTTTATTGCATGAATCCATATTCATTTGTTGCCACGTTCAAGCTCCATAAATGTGTACTATTGCCCATAGCAGGTATGCATTAATGCAAAAATCAACGTCATCATTGGTTATCAAAACTGTAAATCATTCACTCTGAGACTTTTCAAATGTCTGGGCAGACAATGGTCCCATTCCTCTTATTGGTTGTTGGCATTTTTTATAAATAGGACAGGTCTTTTTTGTATCTATGTATGCATATATAGGCATTCCCTTGCAGAATCCAGGGATTTCACTTTCCGTTTTCTTTGGTGTATATTGTTAATTCTCTATAATTAATTGCATATATGTTGATTTCAGTCTTAGGAATCCGGAATCACTGTGTAACTTAGATGAGAATTAATTACTAGGTCGATATGAGGATGCGCATGCCTATACTAGCGACTTTGTTGCATCATTTTTCGGTGATGTATACATAGTCGAGATGGTATAGTGGTTGGTGAGTATATGCAAGGCAATAGTGCCGTTTACCTGCGGACCTGGGTTCGAATCTCCGTAATGCAAAACACCATCAATGACGCAAAAGTTAGAATTCGAAGACGGAAATGACAGTTCCTTATGTCTTTATATAAAGCATGGTCTTCCTCAGGGGAAAATAAAAAAGGCACAAATAAATATACAAGAACATCAAATATTTTTAACTTGTCAAAGAAAAGAAGTATCCAGAATAATGAAAAGTCGAAACTAAACAACAAATTAATATCCAGAGAGGGTACTGCAAGCTATCAGTACGACAGTGCACTGGCGCTATACTTGACCCAGTAAACTACGTCTTTACAAGCAGATTGTGTTTCTTACGGCGCAGTCTATAGAATACTCGATTATTCGCTTGTATCTTTTCAATCAGTATATAATTGTCACTACGAGAAACAATGATCTGAGAGAATTTACGTAAAAAGTGAACGCGGTGAAAAGTATGTGTGTACTAGGGTTTAACTGCTCGTAAGCTGACTCATGGCCAATTAAAGGTTAAGCTCTAAAAATGAAATTTAAAAAAATAATTGCACAAATAAATTTTTACAAATAAACCATACCAGTTACACTTAAACATAAAGTACTACAAAATAAGAGACAGGAGGTAAAATAATAAAGGCACAGAATTCAAGATAAAAGATCAAGAAAATTTACCTTTCCAAATGAAAGCAAATATTAATTACTACAAGATCTAAGATTATATGCAAAGATGTATCATCAAAATAATAATAATAATAATAATAATAATAATAATACTGAAAAAATAATGAAAGTAATAACAATAACAATAATGCTAATAAATATCTTAAGTGAGAGTGAGGATGAGCAAATGAAAGGAAAGAATCTTGTATGCAGTGGTTCAATCAAAATACTTTAAAAGGAGAGATATTTGTTTAAAACAAAATAGTCATGTATTTGCATCTGCAGTATCCAGTGTGTCTCTTGATGGCAATGTTTATTATTAATCCATATGTAATTTGATACAGTAGGCAGCCTATAAAAATTATGTAGCGAGTGTCTTGCAGTCCTGAAATGATTGACACGTTTTGTGTTGGCCTTGTTTCTGGTGTGTGAGTTGTGATTGTTCAAGCCTTTCATAAAGGTAGCTGTTTCACCATCACATTCAATGGCACAGATGTTGCACGTCTTGACATAAAGGACGTCGTTAATACTGGAGTAATCCATATCGGTACAGACCATATCGGTACAGAAACGCATATCAAATCTGACCGATTGACGAAAACAAATGATAAAATGCTTAACGTTTGAAAATCGAGTACTGAAGCAGAACATTCTGTTAAATATAATATTCATTCTGGTTCTATGGGACAGCACCGATGCGTTTTCGTGACCAACGATTTGTTGGTGTACTATGCGCATGTCATTGAAAAGATGTAAAGTTAATGCATCTGGCTTTATAAGTTTCTGGAAGTAGCATACATCACTTTTGCTATTTTCTTCAGCAGCAGAATCGAGGAACTAGGTCAGTTTGGTAGTTTGTTTCAGAAAAGTCACTAAATGGCAAGCTATATTAAGTAGACTAAATCGATTTAAAAAAGAAAGAAAAATTAACAAAAATTCAAGATTATATAAATCGGGGTTTATAACAATTAAGACTTCATGGAAGGAGGAAACATACTTCATTCTACCTAATTAACTGCAAATGGGAGAAGTAAAATCAGTCTTCTGGGCAACATATGACACATGCGTACATGTTTCTAAGATGAACCTAGCCATCACCGTTATCACACTTTATCTAGTCAGTATATCAATTCTTCTAGATCTTGGAAACTTTTGTAGTGTAAACAAATTGCACACAGACCTCAACTTTATTTTCATCATTATCATCTGTGACACTGACATAAAACGTCATCCATTCTTTTTAATTAGTACTTGGTCCTGGCTCTTGACTGCTAATTACTTCCTGCAGATACACATTTTGCTTTTCTGTACGTCCACCATGATTTTCTTTGAATCTAATTTGATTATTTTCTTTTTCCAGGTTCCTAACTTTTCCTCTTAGACTATTCAGGAGCTTTCGCTTTGTTCTCTTCATTTGTTTAATTTCTTCTTTGCAGCTCTGGGCTCACTGATCTTCTGTATTATTTCCGTTTCCGTAATTGCGGTACCGCTACCAGAAATAGTATACTTCCTTTGTCTTTCATGACGCACATTAACAACGAGTTCACTTTTGTAATCAATACTAGTGAGAAACAGATTTATACTTTCACATTGGCTCGCTCATTCCTAGATTAATGGGTTGCTTCCTGTGTTGTCTTCAATGATTGGGTCATACTGCATTGGGATTAAAAGGCACTATCGCCGTCATACAAAAAGCACACGTTATATTGGGAAGTGACAGCTGACAAGTGCCCATTTGTATTAATTTTGGCATATGAAGTGATCTGAAGCCCAACGTCTGAATATGATAATTTGTGACATTCGAAAGCAAAGCAGTCTTGAATAAGGTTAAAAATCCCGATATAAAAGGGTTGGAACTAATGACTGCTATAGGAAAGCAAAGCAAACATATGAATATTATTCCGGTGAGCCTTTTCAATCATAGTTTATGAAATTTGGGTTGACTGACCAAAACATTAGAGGCATGGTCTGGTACTTTCATGTCATGTCAAATTAGTTTCAAAAACATCCACAAATGTTTCAAACGTTGACCAACCTGTTGGTGTTACTGCAAACTTAGTTTGCGAGAAACATCCAGCTGTTAGATCCGGAGTGAGGCTTTGACCTTTATATATAATAAATAGTGGAATGGTTTCTCCAAGAGTGCTGCCTCTCAGAATCATTGTTGTTGTGGCACTTCGACCAGTAATTACTGCAAAAGGCTTGTCCCCTCCAGCGGTGACTATTTTAGGTTGGGTAAGATAAAGTGTTATCCCCGTCTCATCCACATTCCACATTTGCTGAGGTTTAGTTTTTGAACATTTGCTTGTTAAAGTATTTTCTAGTTCATTAAAATAGTTGCTGATGTTCGGTCCATTGGTGTATCAAACTCTGTAAGTATCCCTCTTTTTTGGGCCTTAGCACTGTCAGGTCGGGAAATCTTGTTAAAAATCCTTTGTGCCAATCCTTATGTGGTTTAACACCTTTGCCAGTGGCATTGTCTTGTTTGATGCCATGCGCATACCTTGATACTTACAGTACCCATTCATGCAGTGCTCTGCCAAGCCTAATTCCTCAGCTGTTGAAAAGATGAGAGGATGACATCCTTTCTGCTGGAACAATGCCGGTTATGTGTCTTGGAACGAATTGTTGATTCTCACACAGATGCAATGTTGCAACTTTTGTTGAACCACCTGTTTTCTGTACATGATGAAACACATTTAGCAATGCATTTCCACTATCAGGATTACTCATATCTGAAACTTATATCATGCAGACAACAGCATCCATTATGTGATTAAGCTCACAAATTAAATTTTTTATTTGAAATCATTAGGTTGAAGAGGAAGTTAAGATAAAAAAAGAATTGGATGCAATGGGATTGTTTAAAATTTCTACGCTATGGCAAATAATAATGAAGAACGATTTTGAATAGCATGATAGGCTCGAGAATTTCTTGAAAATTTATATCGAGTGGCAAGTTCGTAAACAAGCGATAAATAGGTGTGTGACAACGTCTGGCAATATTAGAAAACATGGTTTATGACACAATAAGGTAAATACTGTCTTTGAAAAAATAATGTATCTCTTTGTATGATTATAAAAGATAAATGCTTTGATGAATGGGAGAGTACGTTATAAAATATTGGTCACATGTTCAAGAAGGTCACAGGATGGGTCTTCATTTTAACATTTTAAAGACACATATCCTGATGCATGCAGAATAGAGGTGTAGGATAAGTGTTTGCACTCCATGAATATTAGTTACCTAAACTGAAGGCCGATCTTTCTTTCTATATACAGAATTGTTCTGCTTCCCAAGCATATTTACGTCACTGTTATTTTTATATGTTACATCACACCCATATATTTGTAGTTGTATTTCTAGTTATTCGAGGTGCTGCATGTGCAGCAGCAGTTGCAGATCATATTATATAATTTTATTTTGTCTAACGATCGGCATTAAATTTATTGACCGATTGGTGTTCTGTCTTTTCTTATCTCTTTGCTTTAGTTCTTGTAAATTAGGCTTCCACTGATGGCTTGATTTTCCTCTCTGTATTAAATGCAGTGTTCATCTTTATTTGCTCTCAGAATTAACGATGTATTGGATTAAGCAAATAAAGATTCTGGCTTCCACATAAATCATAATGCGTACTGTATCTTCAATACGTATTATATTATATTATATTATATTATATTATATTATATTATATTATATTATATTATATTATATTATCATATTATATTATATTATATTATATTATATTATATTATATTATATTATATAGGAACCGTAGTATCTGCTAAACCGCTTAATGATTGACACAATATGTCATAAAATTTGTTAAACGTACATATTTGCGGAGGTGTGTCCTGTACTTGATTACAAGTGTATTGATAGTAGAAATGATGAAACCAACCGCAGTTGCAAAGCATTAGTCTTCCGAAACTGTGTCAGCATTAATTTACTGTTTAACGTCCACTTAAACTATTGGACCCGTACCAATTTTATTATATACTTCATCAACAATCCTATTAGTTTTAACGGTGTTGCTACCGGTCAGCATCCAGCTGTATTGACCGTAGTTAAGTAAATTAATTCACCGTTTCCTTATATGATAAACACGTGGTTGCATTCGATGAAGTACTTTTAACAACGGGAAAATAAAAATGACTACGCAAGCATGGAATGCTGACCACATCATAAATATATTGGCCACCGGATTCATAACCCTTTCTACCTGACACCAGGGCTGCAGAAATAGTAGCTGTAGCTCTCCTACAAATAAAAGTGTCTTTCAAACAAATTAAATAGAGGAACTGATGAATTTATCCAACGATTTTGCAATGAGAAAAAATTAATATGATTGATAGAAATATGAAAAATGGACGCTAATGATCGCTAGTGGCTACTGTGAGACTGACATATACACAGACAGAGTTTCGCATTGACCTTTGATACAATGTAGCAATTTGTCTTTCATGTAAAGAGAACTTTTTATCCACTCTGAATAGCATTGTTAATGGTTGTTTTATCCTTTGTTCGGATTTTGACAAAAGTGACTCCAAAATGACTATATATTCTTTTCTTGAGGTATAAAACAAGACCGATGGACCGCAATACCCTGGCAACACTCATGACGTACACCACAGTTTCAAATTTACCCGCAACAACGACAGCAGCGTTAAGACAATCAAAACGATAGACTAAACATTTCTGGCTTATCTTTTCATAATAGTATCCGAAATTTTTGTCGATGCTTTCCGTCATTTGTCCAAATTCCATATTTCGTCGTGTTTCATAAACTACATGATATTCTATCCTAGTTACCACATTTAGTGTCACGTTGAATGAGAACATGAACACACGTCACCACAGCAGTAAAGTATTAGGTTTCATTCATGAAACGAACGACGAGTAAAATATTCAATAAAACTTTGAAATATATTTTTGTTTTTCACTAGTGCTATTTCAATGACAACATAATGATTAGTATGTTTGTTTTAAGTGTATAATAAAACATTTATTAACTGAGTAATAAAAAATAACTGGGCCCCCGTTTATGCAGCGTAAAATGCCGTGAACCAAATGACAACGGGTCCAATACTATTTTAATTCTCAGTTAATAACCTTTACATAATGCAATAGCTGCTTACTTGCTAATTGTAACAGAATATGACTAATATCATTTCTAACGCGGGACGAATCGACCATTTGACCATTTTTATTTTGGATCCATCTTTATATGCGTTGCCTAAAAGTTTCACAATTTATAGCAACCTACTCAATGTAAATAGAGGAGAAAAAATATTAATGTCGATATCATGTAGCAAAATAAATGTTAATAATTCTGCTTCCAAAAGGTGTTGCGAACTATAAAATCGATAGTCATCCATGATATTAGTATATTGTTCCGTGATAGAGAAAGTTGCAAGGATGAATTGTTTCTCAGCGTGAAATTTGGTGGTGTACAGTTTACTGTACTGAGCAAAGCCAGAAAGCATGTGCAGTGATGAGGAACTTCATGTGAATATTTTCACATAATATCTAAAGCAATAGAACTTAGAGATGTACCTCACCGAATCTTGACGAGTAGATTAGCAGTGAACTTTAGGGATTCCATTTTCACATTTCTTACATGTAGATGAATTCAGCGCATAGTGGAAAGCAACAACATGACAATATCAACAATAACAAGAGCCGTAACACCAACATCATCAATGTTAGCAAAAATAAATACTACTTCTAAGAACCAACAATAATAAATAGTATCCATCACAACGTGCATGCATGGCCCAGATTCTAAGGAATCATCAGACTAGCGTAACTCTTAAACATTAATGAAAATCGACGTTGTTTAATTTTCAGTGCATGCTACGGTTTAATCACCAATACTAGACATACATATCACATACTATTCTCAAAATAAAGAAACAATTAACATATTCAGTTTTCAACTCGATTCTGAGAGAAAGTATCTCAATAGTCATTTTTAAAGACCGCTTAGATATATCTTTGTCTTCTTCTGACAACAATTATGCAATCTTGAAAACTAAATATGATATTCCAGCGCATAAAGCAAGATTGGAATTCTATTATTTTCAAACCTACCTGAAAATTGTAGACGCAATACTCGTGGACTTTTGATCTCGTGACAGTTCCAGAGTCATTTGATATGCACCTTCTTTTCGAATGTGTTTATGTCCGATATAGATGGTGTCTTTCAATCTAGCACAGGAAAGGAGTTCATGACTGTGGGTAAGCTGTATCTCAAGGGTAATATCAGGAGCAAACTGGACAGCGAATCTCCAAACATCTTTGGTCCAGCAAAATAGAAATACTGAAATTGTTGAGCAACATTTAAAAAGCATATTAATCACCCTTCAAACTGTTATATACTCTATGATGTTTCATTGTAGCAGACATCAACTGTACGTGATAATAATAATTACTTATATTCCCATTTGATAGGAACTGTCACCAAATATATTTGACAATATAATTTTCTCCATTTCAAAATTATTTTGAACCGTTTTTATTCGTGTTAGGATTTGCCATTGTAAAACATCTGATGAATTCCATGTCAGAAACAAACTACTTATCACAGAGTTACGACTGTGCAGTTTAACCCTTAATCAAAATTCATTGATAAAATTATTTAAAGGTTCCTAATTTTTTCCCACAACTTTTTAAGAACACCTCATAGTTGATGCTGTTAGCTTCTGAATGAATGGTACAAAGGAAGCATTTAAGCTTACTGCAAACATTTTTCCTATATCATGCATATATCGACTTCCATTAATAAATCAGTAATAGCAATAGATATACATATTATGGTAGATATATATCATAATCTCACTGAATAGAAACTACGTCAGTTTAAATTGTGTTCTTTTCTTCGTACTGTTATTTAAACGAACTGCTTGCTCCTTTTTGTGGAAGAAACGTCAAGATACAATTTATATAAATCGACGAAAAGTCATTAGATTAAATGCAAGACTTGAAATAACAAAACAAAACTCTTTCCTTCATTATTGTATTCTCATATGGACTACCGTACATGAGAATCTCAACACGGAATGCGATTTCTTTAAATTTTAATATTATATTTTCCAACAAAATAATAGAGTTCCTTTTCATTATCTTGAAAACTTGTAGATCCACCACTTTTATATACCTTAGCAAAGAAAATATGATCAAATTAAATTACAGACCATACTGCTCGTTTTCAACGGACTATGGATAATACAACTCTTTCAGGTCAAGTATAGTAGATTTCTTAAAAAGATTTCCCTTCATATATAACAATTATTTATTTGTGTTCATTTTAATTTTAATTTTGTATTTTTTGTGTCTCGAACACATTTTTCCACGAAAAGGTTGAGGAATAAAATTTTATTTTCAGGATCGTCTCTAATATAAAACAAGAAATTACTAGAAACAGTTCAGCAGCACATTTATCAATAGAGAGAACTGAATATTCAGACACACAACTTACCTGAAATACGATTCCTCGAAACAAACTTTCTATGTATTTTTCATTCAAATTTTAGAAAATAATTTATTAATAAAATAATCTGAACAATATTATAGGAATATTATGAATGTATTCATTTTGTTTCAAATGCTCTCAATGAAAGAATACTGAGTTAGTGATATTTTATTCTTTTATTTATACATGTTACGAAAAACTTTACAATACTTAAACGTTTTCGTCTTGACTGTGTGGTATTCAGTGGTCAATGCTACTAGTGTCACATATTAAGTTAGGTCACATTGTTGATCTTTGTTATTTACAAAAGCAGCCACATGTAATTTTCTATACGGTCTGTATTATATTATATTATATTATATTATATTATATTATATTATATTATATTATATTATATTATATTATATTATATCATATTATAATATTCATTAAAAATCGAAATCATATACACACACATGCGCCAAAGAAATTTAAATTGAAACTGCCCAGGATCTTATCGATTCACAGTAGAATTTTATAAAGGCTTTTGGACGGATGAAGTACATTTCCTAGCGAGGACTAGAAACTTTGAATTTGAATTTGGGGAATTATCTTCCACACTGGAAGAAGTTATTTTATGTGTACCTAAAGGGGATAAACCAAAGCCGTTTACTTCTGTTTCAAATTGGAGAACCAAGTCACTTCTAATTATAGCATTAAAAATTGATTTTTTTTATATATTGAAAGTCGGATTAAAACACATCAGAGAGAACATAAAAAACTTATACGATTTAAGATTTTACACCAAAAGCATACTATTCTATGACTGCTTCATTTCATTTATTTTTAAAAAACCCACACATTTGATTCGGGTGCATGGTCATTCATTCATAATGCCATGAATTTTGAAAAACAAATAGTTGGATAAATCATTTAATCCAAACATCAAATCTTGTGTAATTTCTTTATGTTTGTATCTAATTGGTTTGGTATGAAAAGAATGTGCGCACAGAAGGATCCCCTCTTCGCAGATATTTTTATCCTCTGTACAGAGATTGGTCCATACGATGAGAAAAAAATGTTAGGAAAATAAACATAGATAATATAATCTATATTATTTCCATGTATGCAGATCATGCATCCCTTACTTTTGGTGGTTCAAGGAATTATCTAATGTCTGCTATACATCTTTAATAACCATATTCCAAATTAACTGATTTTAGTAAAATACTCAAAAACCAAACATGGCAGTTTGGATTGGAAGGATAATCTTAAAGATGGTCTTATTAGTTTGCTCTCTTTACATGTAAAGTTTTCAGCTAACGTAGACAAACTTGGTAGTTTTGATTGGAAGGATGATCTTAATGAGGGTTTTTCGAGTTTGTTGTCTTTGGTGTAAAGGTTTCAACTAACCTAGACAAAACTACAGCATCTAACTATCCCCTTAACTCCATTTAGTAAACGAACAGTGAAAAAACGTTTAGATATCTCTATAATTGATACTAATATTTGGTTTCATTACCAAATCCATTCAAGCAAGCTCTGCATGAACAGAATTCACAGTTGTTCTAAGTTTGTATAGCATGGGTTCAAGAACAAAATCAAAAGAAATATTACTGTAGAGGCTATCATGTGGGGATTAAATATTATGAATATAGTCAACTTTGCAAATGCTTTGAAACTGACATGGCTTAGAAACTTGTCTGATGAGTCGAAATGGAAAAGTCATTACAAATACTAGTATCAAGCATTGCAAATACATATCTATTTGGAATAGTTTGTTGGAGGGCGGTTAAGTTACTAATAATATTTCAAACATTTTTGGAACGTGGCTTTTAAAGTGCATTTCGAACTAACTAGATAATTCAAAATGGTCACAGCTGAAAATTTTAGAAACACAAATATGATTTTATTCTTATATTATTATTGATGGAATCTGTGTTTTGCAAAATATCCTTTCCGAAATGTGTTGGATTTGATAATGATTTCTTTTAATAAGATGGCCCTCTTTTGATAGTTATAAAAAATTATTTTCTGTTAACATTCGTTTGAAAGGCTGTTAAGGTATGACTGGAGCTGTAAAGTCATTAAAGGTAATTCTGTATCAATTTTTGACGCTAGTCGACAAAACTTTGTTCATATATATTGTATAGCTTTATTAGAAATAAAAGATTTGATTGGAGTCAAAGAAATGCAAACTCCTAGAAGAAAATGTAATTTTGAAATTTTTAAAGGGATAATGACTGGGTTTAATGTTTCTTGTTACGATATAAAACTTAAAACTATTCAAATTTGAGACAATTGCAGCTTAAACTATTACACAGAATCTCGACTAAGAATGAATTTCTCAAAAGACAATTATTTCAAGCGAACTTTTCTCGCTTTGTACACTACATTCGGAAACAGTACTTTCACATATTTGTACACTGTAATATAACTAAGATTTTTAAAATTATATTTTACAATGGATTAAAGATAAGTGTAGTCACACAGATACTTTGAAATTCATAAAAATAAATATTATTTTGGAATTAAATACAATCCTCTGACAGTGATTCATTTGATGATTCTGCATGCAAAAGATTATATTTATCAATGTAGATTTAATAGAGATCAATTTTTGTTGCATTAAAAAGAGATTGTCGGTTCTAATTTTAATGTAGATAAATACAGAGCTTATAGAAACTGTAAACTAAGATAGCCTGATAATAGATAGATGTTGTACATACAGTGAACAGAGCCTTATAATATTTTCCTTACTCTCCATACTGACGTTTGAATGTCACAAAGAATCTTGCCTGCTTCATCACACTGGCATGCGAAAATCTGTTTTCTAATACAGAAACCAGTCTGGACATATAAGAATAGTAATCATAGAATATTTCAACAGTCTCTCTGTAAAATTATAAACATAAATCTACATAATCGATTGTGCTATATTGTGAGACATTGTTGATTTGAGATGAATTTTGTGACACATTTTTGACTATATCAATAAGATGCTATAAGTTAAAACTAAAAGGCCATGAGTGAGTGTAGTATATATATATATATATATATATATATATATATATATATATATATATATATATATATATATATATATATATATATGTGTGTGTGTGTGTGTGTGTGTGTGTGTGTGTTCTCTGAATTAACTACTTTATATTTCCTTTCGGCGACAACTGAAATTCTGTGTTCATGCAATAAAAAATTCTTTGAATTAATCATAAATTAACTGAAAATTGTTTCAACTTTAACAAAAGTAGATATGTATCCGAAATATATGATTGCTAGTCGACTTCGTACGAATACACAAGAGTGAACATTACATTAATTCAATCATGGCAGATTGAAGCGAATATGTTTGACAGAGAATTATTGCATTGTCTCTTCCGTTTAAATAAATTTAATTTTGCGGTGTAATATAATTACGATTATATATTGTTTTGGCTTGTTGTTCGGTATGGTAGTAGGATAAACAAGATCCTGTTTCATAGACTATATATACACAGTGTATAAGAACAAAAATAAATTTGAAAAGGAAGGATGATCGCCTGATATATATATATATATATATATATATA